>JBAMAW010000946.1:1880000-2081931 GCA_037043295.1 Amiota minor
GTTGTTGTTGTTGTTGTTGTTGTTGTTTTTACTATAGTTACCTTCAGTAAACAGATTTGTTTCTCCCATTCGCTTACTTTCAATTTAAACGTGGCCTCCTCATCCCCCTCATTGATTAGCATTGAAGGCGAATCCTCTATCCATTGTATTTCGGAAGGGTTAAGCATCAGTGGGTGTTTGTTTGGCTGCTTGGTTAACTGACTTTGGTTGCTTGGCATTCGTTATAATTATGCTAATTTTAAGTAAACCGAGTAACCAAGCTACGAGCTAAAACCCCAAAAAATGTTTTCAAATATTTACAGTTATATCGACATACACATACCTACATAGGAACATAGGTATGTTGTACGAGTATGTGTGTGTTTGCCAACACATAGAGCACTTATGTATGTGTAGTAGCTCAATGATGCTTGCTTGTGTTGTTTATTGTACTACATCACAATAGAGTGAAAGTGTGTCTGCTTTTTTAGTGCTAAAATAGGCTAAAATTAAACGAGAATTATTTAAAATATTCACTGTAAAGGATGCCTAATGAAGGATGCGCCATGAATTTATTTCAATAACACCAAATACAAAAGTAGTATACACATTCACACTCACGATTGTGGTAAAGGATTGTCGAGCGGGTTGTGAATATTTGGTTGGTTGGTTATATTAAGTAGGCTTTCGTTTTATATTGTATAATATACGAGTACAATAAAATAAAATGAAAATAAATTTTAACAAATATTTTAGGTTTAGTTTATAGTTTTTTCGAGATTTTTTTAACGGTATACCCTGTAATACAACACACATACATATGGAGAAATTGAAACCTTTATTTACTGGTTTCAGAAGTCTTCTTTTATGTTATGTTTCCATTGTTTTTATTACTAGGATAATTGGACATTTAAGAGAGTAAAAATATGTTTTAAATTCTAATAATATACGAATGAATAATATCTATAGAAATTTCTAGAGAGACACCTCAAAAAATAATGTGATATCAACCTCTGGCAGTCTTTTGAGCAATAAAAGCATTGTGTGTTTATCCTTGGGGACATTGTAGACAAATGCTTATTAGATTGGTACTAAAACTCTTAAGACCAGTTGAAAATGAAATAAAAATCTTCAAAAAGATAGGCATGAGTCAGTCAACTCTGTTCTTTATTTCTTTGTGAATAATATTGAAAGAGGATCTATGTAGGGTGGACCACAATCCTAAAAATAAATAAAAGATTTATATAGGTGAATGGAATTGAAATTTTTGCTTTTTTCTTTGTACCTGCATACCCTATCAGATTGCAGGGTATTAAAATGGAAACATTTTTTAATATTGTCTGTTGAGTTATCAAGACTACTTTGCTTTGTTGTTTTAATGTCTTTCTCCGACGGTCGGTCGGTCGGTTGGTCGATCTCATTGTCTGTCCATTTGTCCTAACTAACAGTCATTTTTAGGCCATAATACATATAAATGTATAAATGGGCTGAGTTTTCTCTTGTGACTTTTTTATTGCCAGAAATAAGAACACAATAAGGATGCCAAGTATGCCAAAAATAATAAAAACGAAAAGAAGAAAGAAAAATGGCAAAAAAGAAAAATACAAGAGTGAAAAAACAAAAGAAGAGAAATGCCTCTGAATGAGGCCACTAAAAGCAGGTCTTTGACATTCGGTTATGGCATTAATCAAGATGGCTACAGTGAGTGAGGGAAGAAGCTTCCTGGACTTCCCGAGGGTGGGGGCATCTATAAATTATTGAAGTAGATACTCAAGTTTATTTAGTAGTACACTGAAATGCAGTAGAATGGTTCATTGTAGTAGATTACTAAAAAGTTATAACAAAGGATAGAAATACACATTTCCATGTGTAGTTGAGTAAAGCTTAACCTTTGCCTGCTACCAAACCAGGCCCAAATCATATAATGCCCCATGGCGTAAATACTTACAAAAATGGTGCAAGATGCCTAAAATTATATACAATCATATTTACTCACATACACACACATCATGAGTAAACACATAAATACATACACACATACATATATACATACATATACGTTCATACGTAACGTTTGTATATGCGTTAGCTACGCTTAGATCTGACTGAGTCTGCTATGAACTTTGGCTTCCATTTTACTGTGTTTGCGCATCCGTTTCCGCTTGAAGCAAACGTTTGCTCTGGAAACAAATAAACAATAGCAACAGCAACAGCAGCAACAACAAAGGTATGCCAAGGCCCCCATACAGAACCCTGCTTACCATCATCCTCACGCAACTCAGCAAGTCCACAGTTAGCAGGCGCTATTATCTGTTGTTGCTGACTTCTTCATGATGACGATGAGTCCTCCGTCAGTCCATCCCTTCCGTCCCACCATTGAGTATACAATGTATGTATGAATGGTCTCGAGCTCAGGCTCGGGTTAGGTCTCTGTTTCAGGCTAATGGTGGCTTCACGTGACGTTGAATTTATTGCCAGCACGCTGCTTTCGACCGTAAAAGAATTCGCATTAATTTCTTAAATTGAGGCTGCCAATGGCGAACACTATATAGATACACGTTGGCTCGGTGGGACCAGAGTATGTCTGTGTGTGTGTGTGTGTGTGTGTGTTTCAGTGCCTCGTGTATCTGATACATTATTAAATGTTTCGTGGATATTTTCCACGTTTGTTATTGGTGCTTTTAAAAGGTTTTATACTAGCAAATCGATTAAGGTACGCACATGGCATAACGTACGACGACAATTTGTGGTCCTCAACATACTTGTAGGTAAGTGGGTGAGTGAGATGGTAGACGGAGGTCGCGGGCATCGGACATGACCAATTAACAAACTTCGCATTTTAATTCTTTGCATCTAAATCCATGTCCGCTAATTAGCCTTTGGAACACGTTGATTGCGTTCAGAGACAAGCAGAGACAGTACAAATGCCAGGTGCCCGGAGGCAAGTGACAAGCGACATTAGCGATTGGTAGCGTAGGATGCAGCTATGGCTCTTTACGTATTGTGTCATTTGAATCGAAGCTTGGAACAACCATTAGCTTAAACAAATATTCAATTTAATAGGGATGGAATGAATGAGTGAGTGAGTGAGCGATTGACTAAGCTCTTGAAATGGTTGTCATGCCTTTATTTTTGCTATAATGGTAGATATTTTTAGAGATTTTCAAAAACCAGAGGCTTAATTCCTTCCCAATGAATTATGGTAAAAATTCCCAAAAATTGTAAAAAGGAGTAATTAATCTTTAGATAACAGTCAGATTGAAATGAGAAAAGGAAGTTCTGGAATTTTAGGATGAGAGAAATAGAAACTATCAATGGATAGATTCTGTTGCATAGAAAATAAAATATGTAGTATATTAAAGTATTGGAAAAAAATTATATAATATAGATGAAAAGGTAGTTGGAAAGAATAAGAAAAGCTCATAGTAAATCGATTAAAAGTTCCAGATGTTAACATGCTTTTCTTAGCATTAAATCTCGGAAAATCATTAACATAAAATCTCACAAAATTCAACATAAGAAGATACTATTGATTTCAGTAATTGTATTGGGTATTTAAAAATTATATGAATAGGATTAATACTATTTTTTATATAAATTACATTCATCACTACCATGTAAGATATAGGTATGACCAAGGAACCGCGCCTAGAAATCACGTAATATAAATATTATTAAACATTGAAATTGGATGCCAAGATGACCTTGTCAGGCAGATTTCTTGTCTGTTTTCGAAAATTTTGAAACTGATATTGTTTGGAACTGTTTAGTTGCTACATAATCTATACTACAATAATCATACGTTTTCAAAACTATTATCCATCTATAGTGGTAAAAACCCAATTTTTGTATGGTCTTTTTCAAAAATTCTTGTAGTCTAATCAACCTTAATCTAATTGATTGATGCCAATAAAATGAAAAATACATAAGTTGAAGCAATCATGCGTTCATATTTATTCAAATATTCCTATGTGGATGGCAACGTCAATTTGTCGCGGTTTCACATAATAAAATTAACCTTCAAATGCCAACCAATGCCAACCGGTGCTACATTATTATTACCACTATTATCATTATCTTCATCATCATTATCATCAACATATACATTGTATATTACATACATCAACATTAGAGAGAGTACGCTTATGTATGATAAATGGTCATGAAGGGCAAATGAATAAACGGAAACTATATTTTAGATTTATGACCGACAGCAACAACAACAGCAACAACAACAACAACAACAATAGAAATAAAACATTTATGACTAAGAATGACAGGAATAGAATAAGAAAAAGAAGAGTGAGGAGTACAACAATTTGAGTTACAATGTTGAATAATAAATATTTGTTATTGTTGTCGTCTGAAATTCGCCCAAATAGCTACATCAATTGTTATCACCCAATTCCGGGAAATCAATATGGGCTACACTCTCGCGTATTGTCACATTATCACATCATCAGCTTTTCTCGCATAACCCGCATAGCCCAATGTCAACCATATGGAGGAAGGGATTAAGGATGGGAGGTTCATCAAGTGCAAGTGTTTGAGGAGAATTAAAAGGAGATGATGATGATGATGGGAATGAGAAACACTTAAGCAAGCACTTAACGCATACTCATGAATGTTTGACAAGACAATATAATAGAGCGAATTCGGTGAACCAGAGGGCAAACTAAATGAGGCGCATAGTCTTGAAGTCAGATAAGTTTACATGATTTCGATTCTCCAACTCGATTTAAGACTTTGAGGCATTGTTTGGGTTTTGTTATAAAGCATTTTCGAGATTTGGATGCTCTCTTTCATGAGAGGCTTGGGATGAACCGCCATTCTACCTCCACTTACCCTTAGGCCGCCACTGAGTGGAATACACATTTCAGCAAACGCACGCGAGTACAAAGGAATTTGACCGACCAACACATAACCAACCAACCAACCAACCAACTAACTAGAAATGGTAAGAACGCACTAAAAAAACGCATCAGGCCAATTTCGCTTAGGTTCTGTCTCACTCGTACATGGTTCGCCTTTGCATATCGCTTTTGCTTTTCCCTTTTTTCTATCGTAAACTTGGAAATTGCGCAGTAAACATTTCGAAATTTTATCACTAATCTGCAAAATAGCAGACATTCAGGCCATGCCACCACTCAAACCACATGATTACATGGCGTATGGTTGATGGCAGATGCTACATATTAGTAGTTTTCAGATGGTTGGTTGGTCATCATATGGTGCTAGATACACTCGCCTACACTTTTGTTCAAGCGTTCATTAAATAACAAAATGGACAGCGGACATGTGTCCTTCAAGTCTGCCTAGCATATACATATTGTACATAGAGATGAAGCAATAGAGATGGAGTCCTTCCTACATCATACACGTACACACATACACATACACATACATACATGAATATAGCCTGAAGCAAGGCAATTTGAACGGCTTACCATTGCAATCCACTCTACTCGATTCGATTCCACTGTATGTGTGCACACTTCACTGTCATCGTGTTCATTATGTGTGCGTTCAAGGATTCACCATTACGTTGTCGGTATTTGTGGTTTTGCTGGTGGTTTTTTTCTCTGGTCCTATTCGTTGTTGTATCTTGTAATCGCAAATAATCGTCCACTTAACGTCATGAAACTTTATGCGCCAAAGGAAAGAAATGGCGATGGAGGACATGAGATGGAAACTTTGAGTAGAGTCGAGTAGGCGTTCTTAATAGTGAATGTGGAGAATATGGAGCAAGTGGGTGGTGCTGGCTGTGACTGGTTTTTGCTTAACTTAGCTCAGCTTAGTTCCTTTGCCCGTGTCAAGTGCGTGAATGGCGCACTTCTTTGATTATTCCCGGTTGAAGGCTATAATCGTATTTATTACTAGAGACCATCAAGGACATGCAAAGCTTTCCATACATGCATCGAGCGGAGTTGGAGTAACAGTCCGAATAACATCAGTTGTGACATGTTGGATACACATTATTGTGTTATTGGGTGTATTGTATGTGCATTTGTATATAAGAATTGCCAAGAATGTTGTTGCCCAGATTATGTGCAACAATTTTATTTGTTTTCCTTCATATTTTCCTTCATTTTTTCTTTTTTTTTTCTTTTTTTGTTTGGATGGAAATACAATAATAAAAACTTATATTGGTAAGGAAAACACGACTTCCTACACATTATGAAATCTTAAAGAGGAAATTCATTTCAGTTTCGTAGTCTTATAAGAAATATGGAGCCCACGAAATTGAATCTTTTGAAAACACGCAATGCGAATTTAAGGAATTTCTTTTAATCATTTTTTCTTTGGTACCAAATTTTAGCTAATTTAATTAGTTTCTATACAACGCCTTGTTTATAGTAGTATGTATTGTGTCTTTCTGGAGAGACACGACGTTCGTTCTTGAGAGCAAAATTACTAAATGTTGCTTTAATTAAAATAGATTTTTGTCATAAAGAAAATCATTTGGGTTCGGTGTGGCTTTTTCTCGATTTGCTTATAGCTCAGACGCTTCCAAGCGATTGCGCAATTTTAAAGCCAAGAAAAGCTTTAGGTGTGTGACCTTCAAATCGAGTCAACTCATGTCAAGTCAACTCAAGTCACTTACCAGTGGAATGGTTCTTTGATTCCTTCCCTTTATCATTTGTTGTTATTGTATTATTGATTTCAATAGAACCCTCACAAATCATGGTCAAAATTCAAAATCACAAAATTCAATAGCTTGGAATAATTTCATTCATAGAAGTAAAGAAATCTAAATACAAAAAAAAAACTAGTAAAGGAGAGAATAAAAGTAATAAATAAAATGCAATAAATAAATAAATTTGCTTGCTTCCAGAAATGTGCTAAGCGCTCCTATTCAATAGGCACGAGGCCCAAGGCACGAGGCACAAGGCAAGCATTTGAGTCAATGGGGCATTAATTAAATAATTAATGAGATATTGTGTTTATCTGACTCAGAGTGGGGGAGAAAGACGAACGTACAATTAATGTAACACTGATTATGTCAATGGTAATGCAAGTGAATAGAATAATCTCAAGAAAGATTTTCAGAATTTAAGATTTAAATGAGTTCATAAGAAATGACAGTCAAATTTTATGTATCCTAGACGACGATGGCAAATGCCAAAAAGGAAACTTGGTTCACTAATGTATTTTAAAGCAAAAGGACTTCATATTCATTACGAATGTAAAAGTTCAAAGTGTTGCCAAATATATTCAAAACCATCAATTTTACTAAGTTCCCTGACACGAGCACAAACACACAGCAAAGTCAAATGAACTTACAATAATTTCGCCCACATGGTCAAAGAATATGGAAAGTACTGAGTACTGAGACTAAGGGAAGAAGTGCTAAGGCAAGCAATTTTATTTATTTTTTTTTTTTTATTTTCATTATTTATGATGCTCCACAGCCCACGTTTTCCGCTAAAATTGCTGCGATGTTGCACTTCCCGGAACTATAAGAAAACTTAAAGGAAGAAAATATAGCAATAGCAAAGTTTGGCGCTTTATTTCTCTTGCCTTGTGGTTCTACTCATACTTACTTAGCAAGGGCCAGCAAATCCGGCACAAACAATAATCTATTGACCGACCAGAGCCAGTTTAGATAAAAAGTGCGGAAAGGAGAAAAGAGAAAAGAGAGTTAAGACCAACTACTAACCAAAGTTTCCTGGCAGGCGAATTGTGGAAAAATGAGTTCAATAAAGGAAAAGTCTGAAAAGACTGGAATAAACTGAATAAGTCCATGAGAGTTTTTCTCATTTTCTTTTTGTTTTTGCCTGTGGAAGGAGAGAAGGAAGGAAGAGAAGATCCTGTGGGTCGGTGGGTTTTTTTTTTGTTTTGTTTGGAGATACACTTGGTTGAGCGTACAAAATTCCAAATCATTCAAACAGAAAATTCGGCAAATAAAAACTTTTAACATTCATGTGTTCTTCCAATACCCTACAATGACTTAGATTAGATACTTTAGGTTATTGATAAATTCACGTATTTTTGGAGAAAGTGTTCACATACAAGAATCTAATAATTTGTCAGATTATGAATAAAGATGATATTTTATTTTATTTAGGCTTTATTGAAGTGAAATTTCTTTCGCGAAATATGAAAATGAAATGTGTCGAAAATCAAAATTTTATTGATGTTATTATTATATTGGCGCTATTTAGGCAAATACAATTGAAATATCTCCGCGGCGTAGTGGTTAGAGAGTAGGACTTGCAAACTGAGGGCGTGAGGTTCGAGTCTGACACTGGGAATATTTTTTTATTTTTAATTTTTGAAGTTAAACTTCTTTAGCGAAGGGGAGTAAATCCCAAAAATATGGAGCTATTTAGGCAAATACAGTAAGGAAGTGAAACTTCTAAAATTTGGTTTTTTCATACTTCATTTTCGCTCCTCCTTTGCTAAACATATTGTATTTATGAGTGTGAGGCACACTACTTAAATTTTTCTTGTTATGTATTGATTAAAATTTGTTAATTCCATAAATAATAGTATTAATACTTCGCAATTAGAGCTTCAATAAAGCATGTGTAAGTTCCCTAGGCACTGCAAGCATTCGGGCTCTTTAAAAATTTCTTTTTAAAGGTTTTTAGGTTTTGTATTTCAAAGAGTCTTTAAACGTCAATGATAAATGTTGAGTGTGCTCTTTACTATTTAACATTTACAAGCTAAGTCCTAACAACTTCAGGGCTCATTGGTAACGCAGGGTGCTCGCCTAAAATTCTATGGTTACTGATGCTGATTCCAGTATTGGGTATATCTTCTACAAATAAGGTATCTTTCAGTCGTATACGAGTACTACGAAATTCTGTTTCATTTTACTTATCTTCATTGTTTCTTTGCTTTATAAATACTTTGTCTGTTGTGCTATTGTACTTCTTGCCTCTTGTTTTTTTTTGGGGTCTTGTAACTATGTATTACTGTTCGCAACTACAACACTGTGCTTGTTGTTGTCATTGTTTATTGTTGTAGGTTTGGGTCTCTGGTTGCTGTTGTCGCTGTGGTTATAGTTTCATCCTGTTCTTTCTCTACTTCAACATCATTTCTGATCCTTTTATCTTTTTTCAACTTATATTTTTGGTTTGCTGATTTGTTCTCTTGGTTGCCTTGTTCACCAATGATTCAATTTTCTTATCCTTACTTTCGTTCGTTGCTCAAAAATTTACAATTTCTATTTTGTGGCAACTCCCCTTTGCCGCTATCCTGCGGATGTTCACTTGCCTTGCATCATGCTACATCCTTCATCCAATCTCATCTACTTTTTGGGGTTCCATAACTTGCTTTTTAGTACAATAGTTTTAAGTTCAAGTGTTTGTTTTCTATATGAGTCGGAGTAAGTCATGTTGAGTCATTCATCGTTTTGTCCGGATGCGCTAAAAATGGTTCAACTTCCGTTGAGCTTGGTTTATGACTTGAAAACTGAACCATGCTCTCCCCCTCTCCCCCTCTCCACTTGAAACTTTGTTCGATGTTTGAAAGTGGAGATTACAATGACTTTTTGTGGCCGCTAAGTGAGCGGCGATAACGCTGTAGTGAAGTGAAGTGAAGTGAAGTGAAATTGAAGGACTTTTGGAAGGAGCTTTTGCATTAATTTTGATTAAAGGATTTTCTACAATGTTTGCTCTCATGACTTTGTTCTACTGTTATTTTTATCTTACTTAGTTCTTGTGTTGTTGTTTCTTTGCATAAAAAAATTCCAAAAACTCTAGGCAAATTGAAAGTTTCAAGTTTGTCCTTTTGTTAGAGACTAGTATAAAGAACAAGAAGAAGAAGGATAAGGATAATAAAGAAAAGAAATGGAAAAAGTTTAGAATAAGAAGAAAAGACTATTGCATGGTTGTTGATTTGACTGATTTGTTGATTTGTTAACAGAGAAAGCTTAAATTTAGTAAGTTTAATGAGTTTATTCTAACTCTTACCAACAGTATAAAATAAATGATAGTTTAGTTTTTTTTAAGTTTAACATTAATTAATCTTATTAAAACTTATTTCCTTAGAAGTCAGTTTTGCGAAATAATCCACAGATAAATTTGGTTTCAAACATTTTTATGAAAATGTAAATGGCAATAAGTTTTTTTTTAATTTAAATTTCGAGACGAAAAATTATGTAAGACTTTCGTAATATTGTTAGGGTTCCGGACCCAAAGGGTACCAAAAAGACTTGCAGACACTTTTTTGACCGTCCGTCCGTCCGTCCTCTGGTCATATCTCATGAACCGTAACAGCTAGAGAGTTGAAATTTTTGCAGAATATGTAGTCCTATCCGGGAATTAGCACCAATTATTAAAACTAAAATATTTTCAAAAACTTAAAGGGGTCCCCATACAAGAAACATTTTGGGTTGTATGGCAGCTATACGATCCAGTAATCTCAAGAATTTGAAATATAGATGGTTAGTGGATTTATATCAGGAACTTATGTTGTCGAAATTTCAGTTTGATTGGATTACTAGGGAGGGTATTTCCCACACAAACCCCCATTAAAATTCAGGTGCGTATAAGAAAAACTTTTTGTTTTTTGTTCTATCAAACTGAAATTTAGATACTATGGGTTTTTGATATAGGCGCTGTACATCTGTTGGAATCAGCCAAATCGACTAACTAGGAGTGGTACCTCCCATACAAACCCGCCTTTAAAATTCAGGTTCTTATTAGAAAAACTTTTTTGTTTTTTAGACTATTGAACTGAAATTAAGGCACTATAAGTTTCTAATACATGCGCGGTACATTTGTTGGAATCGAGCAAATCGGACCACTAGAGGGAGTACCTCCCATACAAACTCCAATCTGGTACGGAACCCTCCGTGTACGAGTCTGACTCGCACTTGTCCCATGGCAGTTACAATGATCGCTTACTAAAGGACCCCAACTCCCTAGCAAGGGACGTAATTCACAATAGAACTGTTCGTCGGTTGAAACAGCTTCACCCAAATGACCTCCTCACAAGGAGTTTGTAAATACTTAAGGTATCTTTTTCTTTTAAGCACATGTGACTTTCCTTTGACGTTACCAATATTTAAAAACCTTCTGGTTGATCAATGTTTTAATAAAAGTGAAAAAAAAAAAATAAAATAAAATAATGAAATTACATCATTTCTATTTTGTCTTTTTCATTCTCTTCTCTTTTTTTTCAAGTAATATAGCAAAATAAGGCAAATATGATATATGGAAAGTCTTCATTTTTAACCGCACAAAACTCCACTGGTTGCTGTAAAACAATGCGCGCAAACATTTGTACCGGTCTCATATATAAATATATGTTTATCATATTTTGAGAAGAAGCTAATGATGGCAAAAAAAAAAAAAAAAATAAAACACCCACCAGAAAGTCATACAATATCTGCGCTACGGTTAATCTCCTTGTATGATTCTGATTATATCCATTCTAAGTGAATTCAAGTTTAATTCAAAGATCACTTTTAATTCCATTTATTCAGTAAAACTACTAACGATTCATTGAAGTAACCTTCGGAATTGAAGAATCCATTGCATATTTTATATATAATGAAACACATGTACAAACATGTGTCATTTTGTGCAACATTGCCATGTGAATAAGTGAGTGAAACTAACATAAATGTAAAAATAAAGTCACATCAGATGTGTCTCAATACAGAAATAAACATTCATAAAGATGGAGACGATGACTAAGACTAAGAGACAACAAACGTGGCAAAGAAAGTGAATGAATGAAAAGACTAAACAATGTAAAAAATGTTTATGTTTGAGTATCTTTTCAGGTTTGCACAAGTGTGCGATAAATAAATGCAAACAAATATGCAAGCGTACGTACACATTCATAGATACATGAGTATAAGGTACTTGCAACACAGATACATACACAGATTGATAGAAATGTAGGTATGTACAATGATAGAGAGGTGGTATGCAATTACAAAAATACATAGATACACCTTAAAAACGTGCACACACTTGTGGTGGTACCACAAACAAAATGCCTGCATTTAACTAATCCTTAGCGTAAAGTACAGCAAAGTAAAACAACAATAAAAGATGAGGGAGAATACAAAGAAGGACAAGATGAAGGCGAAGAAGGAGAAGAAATAACATTGCAAGGTTGAAAAAAAGTCAAGGTCTAGCGCAAAACTGTCTTTATTTTGTTGGCTGGGTTGCTTTGGGTTGGGATTGCCGGGGTAGTCGAGTTGAGCTGAGCTGAGCCGAGCCGAGCCAGAGTTGCTCAAGTTCATTCGTTCGTTCGTAGGGTAAATTTCTTTTGTCTTTACTCTAGATTTTGCATACAAACATTTATTGTATTCACCATGTCGCAGCGTCGGCAAGGAGCAAGGCTCAGCACAAGGCACAAGGCGCAAGGCGCAAGGCACAAGATACAAGGCATAGGCATAGACCCTGGCACAGGCACAGGCACACAAAACTTACTGCATGCCTTCGGGAAGGACAAGTTGAACAGATTTAGAATTTTTCCTTTCTATATTTTTTGTTTTATTTTGTATGCCAGCGTTGTCCTTTTGTTTTAAATCCTTTTCTGTTTATTTTATATTTTATTATATATATATATATATTTTTTTTTATTTTTGCCTTAGAAATATTTATATCTTTTTCTTGTTTGTACTGTCAAGAACTTTAATCAGGCCAAATGCTTGAAGAAGAAATGATTTCACTTTTGATAAATATGTAAATAAATTTTTATTATACAAGTATGGTACATTTTCTTTGAAAATCCTTAAGAAATCCTTTTTAACTTTTAATGATGCTCGGTTCATTTTCTTCATCTTGTTCTTGGCCACGTTCTTCGAGGATTTAAGCTAAAAGGCCTTATGTTCACAAGTAAATCCAATATTTCTCAAACCACAATGTAAACCAGCAATCACATTATGACGGTGAAAACCAAAGCAACGGAGGGACCAGCCAGCATAAAGACCACAAACTAAGTAGCAACAACAATACAATAATAACGCGAATAACAGTAAAATAAAAGCACCTCATAAAAATAACAATAAGTAGAATAGCAAGAAACGAAACAAACACTGAAAGAACTAAAACCAAACAAAACCAAACCAAACAAAACCAAGAATCAATGGTCTCATCGACCATGTTTCTATATATCAAACATAATATTATATTGTAATATGTATATATATATATGTGTATATATGTATATATATATATGTATATATATATATGTATATATATATATATATATTATTTGTATGTATTTTAAGAATTTTTCATGAGATTAACTTCGGCGAAATGTTGAAAAGTCATTGGTGCGTCGTCGTTTATTCGTTTCTTTCCTTTGTTTTTTCAAGTTGTATTTACTGAAAGTTAACCACGAACTAATTTCCGGTTAAATCGAGCATTGCTATAATAAAATTCTTAGAAGATTTTGATTAATAAGTTTGTGGCAAAGTTTTTGCCTAAGTCTTCCTCCTTCTTCACTTTCTTCCCATTCTTACTTTATTCACATACCGGTTTTGTTGTTTGATTTTGTTTGAATCAGCAGCCCCAACTCAATGTAAATTTATGGCATGAATGAAATTGGAGTTTTAAATGAAAATTAAATAATGAGTTTTTAGGCACGCCTATTATTTACTTTATAGTGGGCAAAATAATTTAATTTTATCAAATATATTGCACTGAACTTACGAGTAGAAGTTGTTCTTCAAATAAAACAAAACTTCATTGTAATCATGGTTCAATCATTTTGATCTTTCGTTTGATTTACTAATTGATTTTATTTACCCATTTTCTTTATATTTTACAGAAAGATCTTTATGAATTAAAATTTGCCAAAAAAAAAAAAAAAAAAATATAGGTATATTCTACACAACATTCATTGTATTTACCTTTCTACTCAACTTTATAAAGAATTTAAATTAATTGAATGAAATTTTTTTATTAAAAAACTAAGCCCATAATCAACTGTACGTTTTTTATACCTTTCACAATATTTTCAATTCGGTTTTCTTCCTTTGTTGTGATGTTTGTAACGCATAGAAATGTTCATTAAAATGCATTGTTGCCTCTTTATGTTATTGAAATTTCACTTTTTTTCCGCATTTCTTGAGTAATTAAAAAATAGAAACGAGTTCTCAATGTGATTGATAAGTCTGCCACTATATAAAAAATTATCGCTGCGGACAGGATTCGAACCTGTGCGGGTAGAACCCAATGGATTTCAAGTCCATCTCCTTAACCACTCGGACACCGCAGCTTATTGGTAAGAGGCGTCAAATATACTGAAAACAATTTTTACTGTTTTCTCAAAAGAACAGTTTTTGCTTTTTTTTCTTTTATATTTTATTTTTTTATTTTTAGGGTTCCGGAACAAAGGGTTCTACAGAAAACCGTAATAGCTAGAAAGTTGAAATTTTCACAGAATGTGTAGTTCTATTCAGGCATCAACAACAAATACTAAAACTAAAATATTTTTAAAAACTTAAAGGGGTCCCCATACAAGAAACATTTTGGCCTGTATGGCAGCTATACGATACAGTAAACCCACGATCTTGAAATTTGGAAGATTGATGGCTATATATCACAAACTTTTATTGTCGAAATTTCAGTTTGATAGGATTAATAAGGAGGATACTTCCCATACAAACCCCCATTAAAATTCAGGTTCTTATTAGAAAAACTTTTTTGTTTTTTGGATTATTGAACTGATATTTTGATACTATGAGATTCTGATATGCGCGGTACATTTGTTGGAATCTGTCAAATCGGATTACTAGGGGGAGTACCTCCCATACAAACCCCAATCTGGTACGGAACTCTCCGTGTACGAGTCTGACTCGCACTTGGCCCATTTTCACTTATACTGTATGCATATTATATAGGGAAAATGTATTGTATACTTTCGGGCAGTAAATTTAATAGTAATGAATAAAGTTTTAAAATAAACGAGAAAATTCATAAATAATTAAAATTTTGAGTTTATATAGAAAAACTTAATAGATGATTTGAATTGAATTTTACACTGTAGACTTGATAATTAATATTGGAACCAACCGAGATCATCAGTTGGAGTGTGTTGTTGAATGTACAGTGTAACTATATTTCGGTGAACTGTCTTGTTATTTTACTTTCCATTCAAAAGTAAACCCAATTAGCCAATTTACAAGAAACACAAAACTTTCTATGCAAGTAAACAGAATAAAAATGTGACAATATAGTAGAAAGAAAAAAAGCGAGACCCGAAATCCTAACACTCAAATAAAATAACAGGAAAAGAAAAACTTTTAGAAAGCTGAGTATAAAAACAAAAAGAAAATAGAAGAAAATTCCTTAACAAGGTCACAAAAAGAAGCGAATGACAAACAAATCTCATTCGTTGTTTGGTTTGTTGGGAAACACCCTTGTATCATTCAATGCCTTCTAAGCTGCCTGCCTAGCTTCCTGAATGACTTCAATTGGCCCATGCCAAAAAATGAAACTTCGTTAACAAGTTGTATGCAGTAAAAGCTAAGCTAAGATACACGCTTGGAATTTGAGCGTGGCAGTGTCCTCAATGCTTAAATACATCAAGATTACTCTACCAAGTGCCGGGTGTTGAGTGGTTCTTACAATATATACTATATATAATAGTATGTGTGTGTGTGTGTGTGTCTGTTAGTAAGGGAATTACTTTGGTTCTGTAGAGCTAAAAATAAGCTATCTAGTGCCTTTAGCCACTTTGAAGCTTTGTGAAGCGAACAAAAACTCGGTCTTTGTCTTTGTCTGAAGTTAAATTGTCAACATCAAAATTGTTCAAGAGCACGCAGAAAACTTCTATGACAAACTTTTACTGTCAAACAGAAGTGAAAGCAACAACATCAACAGCGTCGTCAACAAGGACAACAATAACAACATGGCATACTAAGCACAATTTCATGTTTTCTGTCACCCTACACACTTAATGTAATTGATCCAGAATAAGAAATTTACCAAGCTATTGGTAACATGGCAAATTGAAAATCAAAAAGAATTAATTGCATAAATAAATTTTCTCATACCATTTCATTGGCTTATGTCAAGGTTTCTTTAGATATAAATCGATGATTCAGTTTGAGTCCTTTACTAAATGACATTTCTATGTATAAAGGACATAGAAATGTTTTTCTGACCAAATCTGAGGTTACGTTTTTTTTTTTATATTTTTCCTATTTTCTGGTATTGCTTTTCTTTTTTTTTGTTTTTGGAATTTACTTTGGTTTTGTCTATTTGAAATGTCAAAGAATTAATATGAAATGATTGTGTCCGTGACATAAACTCAAAATATATAGCAGCATAGAGATACAAATCTTATAAAAATGTAATGAAATCTTGTATAATGTACGAGTTTGTTATGTTTGTATTCGTAAAAATAATCAAATGTTGATATGTTGGAATGTTTAAAATAAGGGAAGATGAATTAAAAAAGTATCTAAGAATTTGGCATTTCAGAATTATAACATTCATGAAATATCTCTTAAAGCAAAGTTGATCATTATTCAATTAATTAAAAGTCATTATTGTCAAAAAAACAAAAAACAAATTTGCAACAGAAAATAAAAAAAAAAAATATGAAGATTCATTCATTTAGCATAGTTTATTTTCTATTTTTATTATTGTAAAAAATTTATTAATTTAAAAAATCACTTTTAAATATTAAATATTTATAGTTAATCATAACGAAAAGTGCGTTAAATCATAATTCATACATAAAAAACATAAATAACCTTATAATTTATTGATCGTCATTGAAAATAATAATTTTATGAGAAATTGCAATCGTTTAAATTGAAAAGGTAGATGCGTTGGTTTTACAAAATGCCTGTAAGCCACCATGTGAACAACATAACACCAATTTTCTCTACTAAGTATATAAAAATTTAATTAGAATTGCATATAAACCTTTCGTACAAAACTCTCTAATTGACAGAGCAAATCATATCAAAATCTGTTGCGATGTTTAGAACAATTGAGCTGAGAGACAGATAAGTATGTACATATATCGACTATGTTTTATACGATCAAGTCTGTGAGGTGACAAGGGTCTTAGAAAGGGGAATATGAAAAAATATACTTAATCTATTTTTAAAGTAAATAAATGTTTATGAAGAATATATTTGTTTTATAATATCAAAAAAAAAACAAAAAAAAAAAAAAAAACAATCGCTGCGGACAGGATTCGAACCTGTGCGGGTAGAACCCAATGGATTTCAAGTCCATCTCCTTAACCACTCGGACACCGCAGCTTATTGGTAAGCGGTGGCAAAAATATCGAACAAAAGTCTTCCCAAAAGAGATCTTAACAAAAGTTGTTGAATCAGTACTCAAAGAAGAACAAACATAAATGAAAAAAAAAAAAAAAAAATTAAATAGAAATTTACTGTTTTCGCGTAACAAACTTTTTTTTATTGATCATGTGCTCTTCCTCTTTTTTTTTTGAGCTTTTTTTATTGTCGGCAAAATATGTGGAGAAACATTTATTGCATACTTTTAGGATGCAAATGTTATATTGTATGTATTTATTATATCGTGGCTGCGCCTTGCAAATTCCATATGTGCATTTTCAAAGGTTTTTGGAACACAACAAAAACGAGGTATTGAATAAAATGATTGTTAGTTTTGTTGTTTCCCAAATCCTTAAAAGAATGCACATATGGAATTTGAAATGATGATCTACGATGTACGTATTTCCAAAAAGGAAAAAAAAGAAAGCCTTCCATTTTAATTTTATTTAATTTAAAAAGTTTAGTTTTCCGATCTATTGTAGAAGTTTAGTTTTAGTTTAAGGCATCTAGAACTAAATATTTAAGTAATGACATATTCACTATAAGCAAGTGAAGTGTAGTTAAGCTTCGGTAAGACCGAATAAAACAGAATTTTTCAACAATATTTACAGTTAGGTACATTCTTTTGGAAGTAAAAAATAATGTCATATCCTTATTATTATTATTATTATTAATTGTTTAAAAAGGTGACTGAGTCATCATTAAATCATTTTAAGACCAGAAGTAATCAAATTCAAATTTACATAATTGAAAGAAAATGCCGAAAATTCAGTTACTACCGAAGGTAACGAACACCTTTTGGGGAAATTGCGAACACGTGCGCATTGAGAAAATGTCAAACGTGCTTTCTTTTTAATTTTTATTCTCCTCCTATTATTTTGTGATTCTATTGCAAAAAGCACCGAAAACTTGTATTGCTCCATTTTATTTCAATTGCAAAAATTTTTAATTTTTTTATATGGAAAATATATTAAAACAACTACAAAATGAATTCCCAAGAGTTGCATTTATTATGTAAAAGGTAAATACTAGTGTACAATAAAAGTAAAGGTACAACTTGGGCACATAGTGAATGAGTTTCATATTTTCTTTCTTTGCTTCCATCTAGTGTTTGTTGACAACTCTGTCAGTTGTAGTAAGTAGGTGATTGGGTGAGTGCCATCTATTGTTATCAGCTTCAGGTTGTTAATAAAAAGTCTCGTGAAAGAAACCATACTTGGTTCTGGGTTTCTTGTGTTATCTGACAGAAACATACACACTCACATATTTTAATTACTGACCTAGCAGGAGCAGTTTGTTTTACTTGATCCTGTTTGTCCAGTCCG
Organism: Amiota minor; assembly: GCA_037043295.1. Lineage (NCBI taxonomy): Eukaryota > Metazoa > Arthropoda > Insecta > Diptera > Drosophilidae > Amiota > Amiota minor. Next base: position 1,898,541 of record JBAMAW010000946.1, read on the forward strand.
GAACGAAGGACTCCCAAAAACTTGTAATAAAAATGTCACGAGCAACACCGCAAAAGGACACAAGTGGGTTGTGGTTTGGACATACATACACACACATGTATGCACACAAATGGTTTTAGTGTTGGCCTTGTGGTCCTGAATTTAAAAACATAAAACCTTGTAGAAATACAAACAGAAACTTTTCCTTTTTCCTCTATTCATTTTTATTTCTCCTGTTTCTTTTTTTTGTATGTTTTTTGTTTTTTGTGGTATAAAATGGGCTTAAGGTCTTTGCAGAATGAATTTAAAATTACCAGCTTCCTGAACAAATAAACAAAGTGAAAAGGAGCACTAAATGAAGGACAAATGCAGGAGAACAGACGTGCGTTCAAAACAATAACTAACGGTAGCCACACCCGCAGGATGCGACACTAAAACCATGAAATAATACTAAAAGAAAAGAGGAGGCATTGGATGCTGAAACAACATTGAGTTCTCTCGAGTTGTGTTTTGACAGGAAACAGAAGAGAAAATGTTAAGTAAAAGTATTGTAGCTCAAAATCAACCGCAGCCACAGCCACAGCATACAGCAAATATCTTTGAAAGTCAAAATGAAAATGGAAAATGGAAAATTTTTGTATTTAACAAAAAAATGATAGAAAATAAGTCAATGAGAAGAGTGACAAAAAAAAAAAAATGAATTTAATATTGCTCTCGCCTTGTTTATTGTTTGCTTAGGAAATAAAATGAATATCCTTTTGGGCCTTTGAGCTGATTTAGTTTTAATTGAATAGCAATAAACAAACAACAAAGGGATATCATCCAAATAAAATATAAAAAAGTAGTTTTGTATGAAAAATCAGTATAAAAACATTCTTTATATCTTGCACTACATGGAACATCTTTTTTTTTATAAGATCTCTTTGGAACCATAAAAAAATAAAAAAAAAAATATAATTTATTGTATTTTGTCAAAACTAACTTGACAAGCAATTCCTCATCTTTTGATATATGCCATTGTAGTAGTAATTTATATTGTATTAGTACAATATGTATAAGAAAGCTTAGCTTAAGATACATACGCACTTTAAAATTCCATTCATGCATTGCCGGTTATTTGTGTGTGAGCTTCATAAAATATAAAAAATATCTAACTGCAAAACAGTTAACTTCATGTACATAGTAGGTAATACTGAGAACGACAGACATGTGTTAATACATATATCAAAGATATTCCATCTACACCTTCGCATCCACCCAACTACACAAAAATGTATGTATTTACTTTACTTCGAGCCTTAATGCCAACACCTGGCACCAATGCAACAACATTGAGTAGATTGAGAGGTGATGATAGGATCGAAAGTTGGCAAAGGTAGGAAAGCAATGTGTGAGTTTGCCAATTATAAGTATTGTATATACGCCTATTTGAGGAACTGAAAAGATTGGCAGGAGATAGAAAAGAGGACCAAGAAACTCAATGTCGTTAAAAGTATGAAGAAAGTAATGGTAACCGGAAACTAACTTAAGCTTTGGATGACACAGATGGTAGATGAGCCTTGTGACATTGGCACCAGTGTCCTTTGCTGTGTTATGTTCTGTTTTGTTCTGTTCTGTTGTATTGCGTCGTGTATTTAACTGAAACTTTAGCCAACCGACAGACAGACGAATGCTTCACTTGACTGACTGATGATGTTCAAACTGCCAGATAGTAGGACAAAGAGATTGTAGGCATAATACTAGGAGGCGGGAGCCATCTGTCGTTTGTTGATTTTCAATTATTTCACTACAAAAAGAAAAGAAAATAAATGAATGAATGGTAGAAGATGGAAAAAATAAGCGTGGAAGGTAATATGTATTATAGATGAGATGAAATGTGTTTGCCGATGTATTTTATGTGAAATGAAATTACCTATTTCAACTTTCAAGGAGCCTGCGTAAATGTGTTTTTTCAAGACAAGTGTATTGTTGAATGTCTGGATGGATGATTATTTACTTGTGTATTGCTTACAACTTTTAATCGAGACCTTCGACACACACACATATATACACATTTTTAGTTTAATTTTCTTGTTTTCTTCTTCATAACAATAATTTTTTTTTAAAATTTAGATTGTGTTATAATGCGTAAATCGATGGTAAAAGAAACTAACATAAGTAGTCAGTAACCATTTATTAGTTAATAAATCTGTCAAATTTCAGACGAATAATTTTTGTTTTTATACTTGTGTCATAAGTTTAAATCCTTAATTCTTTAAACTTTAAAAATAATGAAGGTTTGAAATTCAATTCAATTCCTGCATAAGTCATTTCGATGTCGTTTTGTAATAAAACTATGAGATTTAATTGTTTTCTTTGTATCCTCGGGAACAAGTCAAACTAGCTTATGTTGAAAAATAATTAAAGATGTTACCAAAAACTAAGATACTGTTTGAAATCCATATTTTTCGAAAATTCTTTAGTCGAAATACATGTTTTAGAAGCGGTGAATAATAAATTTCAAACTCAATGTAACAAAAATACTTTTAATGAATTTTGAGGTAACCTTTAGCCTTGACTCATAGTCAATCCTTTGTCAAGAATTTGATCACACATTAAGTTGGCAGCGAAGCATGTGGATAAGCCAGGATTGAGGCTCAACAGTAACAGCTGACAGTGAAGACGCCAAATTCTTTCAAAATTACTGTTTCTAAAATACTAATTAAATAAATAAATTTAAATTAAACTACAATAAACTAAAGAAAAAATGTGTCTTCAAGTGAAATCATTAAATTAATCTTAAACTAAAGTGAATTAAATAGATTAAAGAATTATGAAATCTCGAACATAAATATTTATCTAATCCAAATTCTAAATTCTTTTCACGACCTGTATGTGGCAAATTTAGCATCGGGATTTGGGTACGCACTTGTATAAAATTCAGTTAATGCAGCAACTGAAGCCTTCGGATCATACGAAACGCAGAACATTCTCAGCTTGGGCGCTTGAGCGCATTGCAGTTGATTCACATTTTGGCGACAAAGTCATCTTCAGCGATGAAGCGAATTTTTTTGATCAACGGCTTTGTTAATAAACAAAACTTTTGATTTTGGGGGACCATGAATCCGCAGCAGGCGGAAAAAGTAACTGTGTGATCCGGAATGAAGGCAGGCGGTATCATTGATCCGTACTTTTTTGTGAGAATGTGAAAGGCCAGGCATTGACCGTCAATGGAGAGAGATATCGAACGATGGTACACAAATTTTCTTTTTACCTAGAAAGACATATTTTTCCAACAAGACGTTGCAACATGTCACAACAGTCGCGAAACAATAGATCAGTGGCGTGAATACTTTCTACAACTAAAAATCGATGGCAATTGACCAGTGAGGTTGTGTGATTTATCACTCGTCTAACCCATCATCCAGTGACGATCACGAACAATATTCGCGCAGAAATGGAGACAATGAAGCCGGAATTATCTACCCGAGTCATCCAAATTTAGAGAATTCGTATTTAATTTCATTTTAACGATGTCATTTTCCACTAATACAAATTGAATCAATTGTTCTTTCAGTTGATAAAAATAAAAGCCGTTTGAGTTTTATTTAAACAAACAAAAAAAAAAAAAAGTTTAGGAGACACTCTTATTGAAATTAAATACAATCATTTTATACTAAGTAAATGATTGATTAAGAAACCTATAGTTCTCAAACAATAACTTATCATCACAAATGTCCTTTTATTAAACTTAATTGAAACTTGATATCGACAGTTTCCATTCGCAAACATTATTACAATACAATATACAATACATATTTAATATAAACTCAATAACAAAAGATGATTTGTCAAACAAACAAGTTCATGGAAATTAAATTAACTCTATTACACAGAGAGTCTCTGTTCTGCTGCCTCTTCCTCTATCTATCTATCTAACTAAAAACAATACAATGGTATTTGCTTCATCTAAACATCAATAAGTAAGTAATTTGATTAATCTGATTCAATGCTAATGATGCAAATTAATTAAGTTAAAATTGTATCTTTACAGTAAGGACACAATAACATTGAATGTCATAAACACAAATGCAATAGACTAATTAATAAATATTTCATTACACAAACAAACAAACAAATATTGTACATAAATGAATAGATAAAATGTCATAGGGAAGATATTGTTGGTACATGCTACTCGTACATCAGTATACTGTATTTATTCTATTAGATTATGTATCTCATTTTGTCTTGTATAATACGAGTATGTAGTCTATTCATTTCTATTGTAAGTATACGAGTGTAGTGAGTGAGTCAGTAGTTACTTGCATAAATTGCATTTATAGTTTATTTTCTTTTATCCTTCCTTGTATGTATTTGATATAATTCCATGTTCGTGTGTACGAGTATTTATGTATGTGTGAATATGTATCTATATACATATCTCGACTTGACATCTTTTCATTTCTTTAACATCTCAAATTGAAAATCCAATTTGCAACAAGCTACTTCTCTTTGCGTTCAACCGCATCTAAAACTTGTCAGCTGCCAGGTACGTGTATCTTTCAGGTATTTACGAGTATGTATACATCTTTCCTTTGCCATCATTTTCTTTTCTTTTTTTATTTTTCTTTTTGATTGTATATTTGCTTTTTCGTTTGGTTGTATATTTACAGTTGTTGTTGTTGTTGTTGTTGTTGTTCTTTTCTTTCACGCGACAACTTTCAATAACTTTTAAGTCTTGTTCTGTTTGTATCTTGTTGTTAGTAAACATATACATATATATTTTCTCATAGTTGTTTTTCACACACTCTCTTGTTGATTTCCCAGAGCACATATCCAAACACACTTGAATATATTCAATTGTATCTCAGTTGTTCCTGTCGTCGTCATTGTGCATTTCATCCTCCAGAGTTGATGGTGATATTTTCAATTGAATTTACTCACTCGAGTTGGATTTCCTGTTCTCGTTGTTCAATTGTTTTGCATATTCATGCATTCAATTTATTTATTTCCTTCTTTGCACTGAGAAATACTTTTTCTACAACTACTACTATTTTTTTTTTTTTTTTCATTTATCTAATTTGTTCAGCTCCTATTTGTATTAAAATCGTTTCGCTTTAAGTAGCAGAGCTTAGGGATTTAAAGTAGATTTAAGGATGAAATAAATTGATTGAATTCTGGACTTTTGGCAAAACTTCTAAAGAAAATCTCCGAAAAGGTCTATGCGTATCAAACAAATCTTCACAAATTTGCGCTTTCAAAGAGCCTTCATTCTTTGAGTTGATAAAATTATCTGACTTACTGAATCTGACAGTTTCGTAATGAGTTAACCAACTGCCAACTTCAAAAGAAATACCTTACATCCTAAACAATTTTAAAAGCAATTTAGATTGTAAATAATTTTCAATATTTTTCTTACATGTTTCCGCTCCTTTGAGTGGATTTTTTTGCATTTCATTTAATGAATTTAATTAAGTGCCTATTTCAATGCTAATTACAAACATAGGAATTTAATTATGAATACCCAGGAGTTCATTAATATGCCTGCATACATATGTACATTCGAGGGTAGGGTGGGTGCTTTACCCTTTTAGAAGGCACTTATTTACCCATAAATGCTACGCCTCGATTGAGTGAATAATTACTGAAATGTTGTCATGTGGCAGGTTGCAACCATTATGGGAGTTGTTTAAAATGGGTGGTTGAAGGCAGGCAAACAGGAAGGTAGTCAGTCAGTGGTGTCTGGAGACGAGGTCAGACTTGTTGTTAACAGTTGACGTTGGCAGTTTTGCAATCAGCACAGTTGACCTTAAGATGACTTGTCAATGACGCACATATAGAAGACCAAGGCAGCCAGACTACACAATACACTAGTTTTCTGTACTTAGACACATGTTCTACACTGATGAACACAACAAAAAACCAGAATATATAATTTTTTAAGGTGTGTAAGAGTAAATTTTCTTACAATATTTAAAATGGTGCATATGGGATTGAATTACAAAAACATTTTATATTCTTTCATATTTGATACAATAAAGAAAATAAGAAATTGATATCTCAACACAAAATTTCCGATCAAATGAAGTATCTACTAAAGATATTTGACAATTGATATTTCGTCGTATGCTTGGTGACAAAGTCATATAGATTCGATAATAGATAACAGAGAAAAATGTTCGTGATCGATTTGGGTTTATTAGAAATTTTGTTTTTTTTTTTTTAAATTTGTTGTTCAGTGTTTCTATCGGACATAACTAATACGCCATGTGGAACACTTGAGGATATACATACGTACATTGTTGTACATAATTATCGTTTAGTTGTAAATGTATCTATGTAACATTGTTTCTGTGTTCTTGGGCATGTCCTTAACAACTTGTTGCCCACTAAAGACATGTCAACGTGTATTATTGTCTCGGTAGAGGTTGAAGTTGATGTTGAGAGTGTGGGCCATGCCAGTTGACCGGTAATAAATCGTAGTAATTTTTCTTCTTCAATAAGTTTTTCTTTACCATGCATTTGTTTTTGCTTCGTTTCCTTTTGTTGCCAACAATTGATTTATGGCATAATGAAGCTTCAACAAAAAGTCGCTGTAAAACAAGTCAAGCGAAGTCCTTCGCCTTCGAAACGCCATTTTATGTGCTGTTGGCCATGTCAAGCAAACGCCATTTTGTTTTGTTATGCTATACAAATGTCAAACATGCCCTTTTACGCACATGAGTGCTTAATAAGCTTCATTTGTGTGGATGTGTTTTTTTTTTTTTGTTTCGCTTTAAAGATACTTTTCTAGAATGCTTCAATGCTGACATTTTTCACTGGATTTTCGTTTCTTTTTTACGACGCATTTTTAACATTTTACCCTGCAATATTTTATATTAGCGTTTAACAAGAAATTTCCATTTTGTTGTTGGAGTTTTTCCTTTTTCTTGTTTTTAGGGTTCCGGGCCCAAAGAGTACCATAAGGAACCATATTGCAGAGACTTCGTGTAGTTCTATCCGGGCATCAGCAACAAATACTAAAACTAAAATATTTCCAAAAACTGAAAGGGATCCCCATACAAGAAACATTTTGGTCTTGAAATTTGGGTGGTTGGTGTCTATACATCAGAAACTTATATTGTTGAAATTTCAGTTTGATCAGACCACTAAAGGGAGTACCTCTCATACAAACCCCAATCTGGTACGGAACCCTCTGTGTTCGAGTCTGACTCGCACTTGGCCCATTTTTCTTTTTTTTAATATTTTTGAATGATAAACTTTTCTTAGTGTTATTACTTTACTGTTGGAGTGTTACCAGATTCTATTTTTATTTATCATAAGAAACAAAGACCTTACTTGACAAAAGAAGAATTTAAATCATACCTACAATAATATTATTATATTATTATCAATTATCCGGGAATTATAAACATCCACATAAGCTCAGGCAATATAAATGATATATCCAAGATTAACGATTTTCCGTACAGAGTTTAATTCCAGGGCGGAAAGTTATCCATCTCCAATTCCAAAAAGAAGTTGTGTTAGAACTTACTTAATTTTTTTCATATGTTAAAAATCTTCATGACTTGCGGATTAGTTATTGCAGTCTGGCAACGCTTTTACAGATGCCATTACATGTTTTTATTTTTATGGTCGGGGTTGCCATTTTGAACGCGTGTTTTCACTTAAAAATATTGTTGAATATCGTGTCAAATTGTAGACACTCATATGCAATGTCGTACTTTAAAGTTTTCTTTGTCATATTTTTTTGCCTTGAATTGTTATTACGAGTATTTTTCTTTTTTAAGTTTTATTTTACTACCTACAGCACACTTCGTTTATTGAATAAAATGATATGAAATCCGTTTTTTCAAGTCTACAAAACTTGTCCGTTTGTGTAATTTTTTCACTCAATGCACATTTTTTTTTTTTGCTGTGCCGGCATTTAATCAAGTTTTTCACAGGCAGACCTCAGGCTTAGTTTTTTGTATTCTAGCAGTTTTGATTCATAGTCTCTGATATACATTCATATTTTATTTGAGTTGGGTGAAGTTTATGTATTATGCAGATTAGATTCATAGCTTATTTTGTTGCTGGTTGTCGGTTTTATGGTTACATTGGAGTTGGACTTATATAATTTGCTTCTAAGCGGTTTCTCGTTTGTTGGTTTGCATATAAAAGAGTGAGTTTTTAATGGATCATGATTATTTCCAGTTTGTGTAGCAATTATGAATAATCTACGGAAATGAATTAAGCAGCTTATGACTGGACAATGGTTTTGGTATTTGCTAGGGAACTTCTAGATGAAGATTACACAAAAACAAATGAAATAAATAAAGGTTTTTATTATTTATTGTTGGCTTGAATGCTTTCCCAAAGTGATTACTATTTTATTGTAACTTTGGCTTGACATTTTTCAATTTTGACATCTTTTTTAAAAGAAATTTTGTTTGAAAACATAAAGAAATTATTAAAAGACTTCGAATTTTAGCGTATACACTTTTCTATAAGACCCACATCTTACCCTACTTAAATAAGTGAAATTGTTGCACTAAGCCGATGATAGACCATAGGAGACGTTAAAGACTCCATTATAGTCCATACTTGTAAAATATTATTGTTTGGTGTGCGTTTTTTTTGGGTTGGTGAATCGACTACTATATAGAATATTGATCAGTTAGATACAGAATGGAGTCATTTATACGTACTTTGTCATTTTGTCTATCTGAATGTATATGACCTTAGAGTTCGTAAGATTTGGAGGTAAAGAGCTGAAACTGTTTATATATTAGTAGAAATCGTTAGGTTCGTACTTGCTCACAAGTTTTCAAGCATATGAAAATGAAGCTTGTATTGTTATATTGGAAATGACATTTTTTATTAGGGGTCTATTTAACACTGCTTAAACTCACTCCATACCAAAAAAAGTTTAAGCAATTGCTTATAAATAATATACGATTTTGTATATAAAATCGATGGTATATTGCTTATATTCTTAATACTGTGGGCTGCCAACTTTTGTGAATGTTTAAAGAATGTGCAATCAAGGGTATTTAAGGCATACCTATACTTAATTCAATTAATTTCTTATTTTCTTGTTTCACATCAAAAATAAAAAAAATGTACCATGCCCCCCAGCGAACCCCATGTCTTCGGTTTGTAAGTCCTATTCTCTAACCAATAATAAGCCACGGAGACATTTCAATTGTATTTGCCTAAATAGCTCCAATATAATAATAACATTGTCAAATTTTGATTTTCATCACTTTTGAATTTCATATTTTTTGGATTCACTCCCCTTCGCTAAAGAAATTTCACTTCAAAAACTCTTTGATTATCTTTAAATGTTTGAGTGAGGACCGCTATTAGTTTTGGTCATAGCAATATGTCCACTTGTTAAATTTAATCATGTGCATATTTCAAATGAGGCCTGATTTCCTATTTTCAATTTTATTGTCTACACATCTTTACTTTCTCTTATTGTATTATTCATGAACAAGTTGACAATCGTTGGAATAAAGATTGAAATTATTGTGAAAATAATGTGCACGCAATTTGCGTATAATTTATGCAAAAAATAACTATAAAATTCTACTTTTCAGGGGGTTGAAATCGACAAAGAATGAAAAGAGTTGCAAAACGCTTAGTGTGACATTTTAAAGGCTTTTGTGTAGAGAAAACGAGCCACAAAACCGCCATTTGATCTGCAATATATTGTACTTACAGTCAGTCGAGCAGTCAAGCAGTCAGTCAGTCAGTCATTCAGTCAGTTACTCACACTTCAGACAAAACAGGCCTTGAGCAATATATGTATATACTTAACCGGGACCATGGTTTTAATAAGTTGGTGGGTAGACCGGCAGGTAGATGAGATGTAGCAAAGCATTTGTTTGATATTTTTGCTTCTTTACTTCCTTACATCTTTACTTCATGTTGTAAAAGTTTCTTCATTTGTTGAAATCGAAATGTGCGAAATATTTTCGCTTTGATATTTTTGCATGAACATGTTTTCGTACATGAACATTAAATGCAAATGCAAATCAACATGGTTTGCAGTTTAGATATAGATAGTTTCACAATGGATATAAATAGATATAAAACGGGTAAGTAAATGTGGATGTTGGTGGCACCATTTGCTTGAAGGCATCACTTGGGATTGTAGGAGAAGACCACCCTCTATCAGTCCTTTGTCATTAGATTTCCGTGTGCCTCCTCGCCATCATTGCAACATTTATTCTTATGCAAATATTCAACATTTTGTTGTTGTGAGAATATAAAAAAAAAAAATAAAAAAAAAAAATATAAGCACTTGAACATGCAAAGGGAAAATCAGAGATATTCTTGCTTTTTTCGTTTTATTTTTTATAGCAAAATTTTTTCCATTTTCATTTGTATTTATTTTTTATGTATTTTTATTTTTTCCCTTATTATGTGTTCGATTTTTATCGCGTGAAATATTTGAAATGTGTATAAATATTTGTGCTTTTATTGCATACATTTTTTCCCTTATTTTTCTTTTTCGTCCTTTATGTTTTCGTATGCATTGAAGGTAACATGTTTGTACTATACTTTCACTTTATTCTTAGTATACTTACATATTTTTCTCACTCTCTTTCATTGCAGCATCTCTTTTTCCATTGAATTAGAGTTTTTCTCTAGTACAATATTCATTTGAAATTTATATTTTATTTTACTGATCTTATTTTCCTTGAATTCGTCCAGTTGTTTATTCTGTTGTATTGTGTTTCCTTCTGCTGAAAAGTACATTTGAATTGAGTTCATTTCGATTTCATGAAATAAGAGAGTCTTTTTGTATTTCCAACCTTGGGTAAAAATAAAATATCAAATCGATTCATTTCTTGCTTTCATTCTCTTTGTTTGCTCTTCGTTTATAAAAAATAATTTTCGTTATAAAAGCATTTTCTTTTTTATGTTTAAAAATATAAGGGAAAACTTTGTACCTATTGTGTGTTCTTGGTTTTTTGTTACATATTTTGTTGTTTTGGAAATTTCTGATTATAAAACTTTAAATTAAAGAAAATTCTATTTCTTTCAAATATTCTGTTATAGTTTTTTTCTACTTATTAATTCAATTTATATTTATATTCAAATGAAAATTACACTCTTTTTGAATTATAAAATTCATCTGATAAATTTTCCTTGTATTCATTCATATTCATTGCACACTAATGACTAAGAAATACAAATAATATACTCGAATTGTCATAGTATAGTAGATTTATACCGAGTAATACTTTTGTACTTTTGTTTTAATTTTCGTTGGAAAAAATTATTATTATTGTTATTAATTAAAATGAATAAATAGAGATTAAAAATTTTAGGAATTTTGCAAATTTCAAATTCATTAAATTCTTGGAATTTGTAGAGAGTTAATACTGCATGATATAATATGACATACAATAGTAAAATAATTTTTATTTTCTATTTCCAGTTGAATTTCTTTGGATGTTGGATGTTGGATGCATTTGCATTTGTAGACTAATTGACGTTTGTAAATGTTACGCAATCATCAACGGCAACAAATACGACAGGATAATAAAATGAAAATATTTGTATAATGTTGCATAAGAAGAAGAAGAAGAAGAAGAAGTAGTGTAAGAAGACAGAACTGGAAGCAACGATATCAAGGCGAAGCCAGGCAAGGCAAGACATGTTATATAAATAGATTCCAGCGCTATCAAGTCCAGAAAAATGTTTTATTCTTTGCTTTTCAGACTTTTGCTGACGTTGAATGAAATAAAATTGTATGCAATGTACACTTTGTTGGGAAAATTGTATTTCACAACTTGACATAAGGATATTGCAGCACATAAATATTGTAGATAAAGAAAAGTGTACATCTATGTGTGTATGTATGTGTGTGTGTGTGTGGGTAGAGATAAACATACACGTGCATTAGTTCTATTATAGTAAGTAAGCTATCTACAGTGAGCAGGCGGGCCAATGTAGGTTGGTTGGTTGGTTGGTTGGTCGGTTTCCAGGCCGACTACAGACTACAGACTAAAGACAACAGATAAACAGCCTGAGCGAGCCACAGAAGGACGAATAACAAGAACAAAAGAAGTGAGTTTCAGTGTCAGTGTGTCAAGAAGCCTGCGATGTGGAATAATTTGCAAAATGTCATCATTATTAGTTTGGATTAGCAATCCGGGCACGCATGCAATACACAGCTAAGGAGGAGGTTGTTATGGTGATGATGCTGATGGTGAAGGTGTGGCATATGCTGTCAGGCAACAGGCTCCTTGTCCTCCTTAGTCTTAGGGGTTTGTTTGCCTGGCACTGACACTGGCACAAGCCATGACGTTGTTTTGTCTGTAGAGGCTATGCAAACATCTTGGAACCATACAAAAAGGAACAACAAAAAGATATACAGATTGAGTTTGTTTCTTTGTTTGTTAGTGTGTTGGTTTGTTTATTCATTCCTAGGACAATGTCTTCCTTTATCCTTACCAGGTTTGAGGCAAAATGTGTGTGTGTCCTTCGGTTTTGAATTGAATAAATGAGAGAAAGATGATCTGAGAGTGTGGGAAGTATGAAGGACTGATTGCCTGTCTGATAACCAGCAACATATATTGTATGTATGACTAATTTATTAATTCAACACCCAATCGCCTACATGAATTGAATTTTCATGCAAATTATGATTTTCTTATTTATGGGCAAACGTGTGCTTATCTATGAGTGTGACAAAAGGATGTTATTATTTAGTCATTGGATGCTGTTGGCATAGAAACTCATTCATTAATTATTTAGCAATTTAATTAATACATTTTATCCCTCTAAGCTGATATTGAGAGATGCATGCAGACCAAAGGGACACATAGAGAGACTTGCTGACAGCCATAAATTAGCCATAGCAATATAGAATATAGTTGCATTTTCATCTAAAATCTTAATTGGATTATTAATTTTGTTGTATTCACAGTTTGCTAAGATTTAATTGGGTAACATTGGAAGATAATTCGATATCTAATTGAGTTCATGTTAAAAAGTACAATACAATAATGAATTCATATTAATTATAAATCAAGAATGCAAGGAATAAAGGATGTGTAAGAGTGCTTGAACAAAAATGATCATAAAATTAGAAATATCAATTGATAGCGAAAAATAAAGTAAGGCACATGTTCTGTGATTGATATATTGTATATATTGATAACATAGAAAAGTTACCACAGCAGACTTATTTCCACTCCATGTACATATCATAGATAATTCTGTCAAATTATCAAACTCTGTTGTGGACTAATGTGATGAATTTCTGGGTCATCATAGTCTTAAGCCTTACTAATTTAAATCTTCAACTAATTTACTATTTTAATGTGAAATCAAACTGTTTATTTTATTGTAATAAGAAATTTAACTGTTGCCAAATGATATTGGTGGTTTGGAGGTTTAAGTTAGGCATAAGTTTTTATAATAAATTAATCTTTAAATGGAAGCTCGAGAGTGCGGTTGTTCTTATTCTTTGGTGTCGACTACTACAGGTGCTGACTTTGACTTTCATTACTCTCTACCAACTACTTAGTAGTGGTGAGAACCTACTTCGAAATTGAAGATGAATAACAAATCAATAGACTCATTGCAGAATAAGATTCAATATATTTAGTCTAGTGTTTCTCAGCAGCGTCTTAGAAATATACAATATTTTAATGAGAATTCTTTATTTTCCAGTCCTAAGTGTACTGCCACTTAACGTCATCCAATCTATCAATTTATTAAATGATATTCATATCATTTCATATCATATCATATCATAACATATATATAAAAGAAAGAAAGAGGTGTCGTGGGACACCCGTGTAGGGTGCAGTTCCATTTAGAACAAAATTTTTTATTATTATTTTTAGTTTTATTTATTGAAAAATTTATGTTTTAATTTCCTTTTTTTTACATTTTTATTATTATTTTTTCTTATTATTTTTATTTAATTATTTTGTTTCCCTTTAAACATAAAAAACACAAAAGAGAATGAACGATGTTTTCGCTCAGGATTGCATTAATGAGAGAATGAAAGTTCTATTAAGATAGAATTAAGTAAAATTAATAAACAAAAAAATATTCCCAGTGCAGGACTCGAAAACCACGCCCTCGGCTTGCCAGTCCTACTCTCTAACCACTACGCCACGCAGACATTTTAATCATCTTTGCTTGAATAGCTTCAATATAATATAATAAAAAACAATCATTTTCAATATATGAATATTAAAAAAAATGTTCCCAATGCAGGATTTGAACCCTATACCATTGGCTTGCCAGCCCTACACTCTTACCAGTAGAAAAAAATTCAAGCGATTCTATGTTTAGCATATTTTTTTGAAATTTCATGCTGCAACGCACATAAAAGAGCTACGCTCTAAAAAATATATATTTTTTGGTTTTTGTATTGTTGCGTTTGTAAACTTGTCCTTAAAATTATCCGTAAAAATACTTTGCAAGATGTATTTTCTTATTTTTGTATTTTATTTTTTTTTTTTTTTTTATGTAACAAAAACTATGAAACTAAGTATGGTGGGAATAAACTTTCTTTTTTTTTGTTTATTTAAGTATTTTGTTTAGTTCAATTTCAAAATTACGTACACGACGTGTATGGCACACCCTAACCCTTAATGAACATACTCAGCCACCCTCCAACACACACACCCTAATAGAGGTTACACCTTAAAAATGTGTTAAAGTGACAACAAAAAGAATTTTACAGTCTAATGTTATTTAATTAAAAATGCTTGGAAAATTCTTTGACAATAGCAAAAAAAAAAAAAAAAATAATAATTATAATACCAAGAACAAAAAGAATAGCAACGCCTTCTCACAGTATGGAATTTTAAAGTATAAAAATAAAGCATTCCCCTGGTTGCCATTTGCTAATGAATAAGTTAATTTTGCAGTCGATGAAAGTAGAAGTAAGGAGTAGTGTAGTGTAGTGTAGCATTATTCTCGATGCCTTGTAAATACTTTCAAGCACACACAAAGTTTATAATTTCTAGTTTTAGTTGCTGAAGTTCGCCCCTTTTTTTGCCATCTCTTAGTATTCATTAAGCGGGTCATAGAGATCCAAGATATATGAGCAATATTTTTTTATTGCGGCACAACAATTCATCCAATACCATTTAATTGTTGAGCGTTGGTGAGTGCCGAAAACAGTGTAAAGAAAAAGCATAGAAATATAATAAATAGATGTATGTATATATTTTTCACCGAATGGTAGAAGACCAAACGCTGCTACTTTTTCAAAAACATACAATACCTTTAAATCTTACAAAAATTGTCATGTACGTTTGATGTCTGTGCACTTGTTCATCGCGTCGTTTGTCTCTGCTTGTGTTCTACCATTAATTTTTGCTTCTTCTACTACTAAATTCTAACACTATCACTATCACGTTTCTTCCATTTCCCCCCCTGCTGACTCTTATGTTATACTCAAAACGGTCATTAGAGATTTTACTTACTCATGTTGTGACACATACACCCACACTTGCTTAGACTTGCTTTCGTACCCACACACACACATTGTAATGATTACATATTTGCATTGAAGCACGTACGTGTTTTAATTATTTTGGGTCGTTTGAAGAGTTTAGCATAAATTGAGGCGTTTCATACACAACATTTTTTAATGCAGAAAACATATAAATTTTAAGTTTCATTTTCATTAAAATTTTGAGTACAAAATTGATTTGAAATTCAGAAAATGGTGTTTTTGAAAAATGAGAAAATCTTGGAAAAGGAAATTTATGATTTATTATTTAAAGAAAATAAGATCTAGTTCAGTGTAGCAAGTGAGAAATGCTAATGAACATGAGTGCTTAAATCAACGTTCCATATATAGATTTCGAAACTCTCTACTAACTAATCTCTAAATTCCAAAAACAACTTTTCAAAATAACCATGTTTTTAAATAAATTGTTCTAAAAGCATCTAAATGCATGTCCTTGCTAGTGTTATATATATGTAAATGAAGTCTTTGTTTCTTTTGCTAATTCTGTGCTTCTATTGTTGCTGCTGTGTTGCTCCATGTTATTCTATATCTTCATAGTTCGTTTTTGATGTTATTTTGTTGTCATACTATACACCAGCACAGCAGGACTAATGATTGTTTGGCGACACCAGGGACATAACCTTATGTCTGCTAAAGAAGCAAAAACTTACGTAAGCAAGAAAGTAAGTAAATCCATTAGTTCAAGAAGCTAAATTAAAAAATGAACCAAGAAAAAAATCGCTTCATATTCTACTAAATTTATACCTTAGTTGCGTTCTTTGAAAGGCAAAAGATACCAAATATGTATACTTACAATAACAAAACAAAAAAAAAAAAGTAGAGAACCTAAAACTATTCGAATGGCTTAGAATTTCAATGTGAAAGCGAGAGTCTTAACAAAAAAAAAAAAAAAAAAACTACATCAAATAAGGACAAAAGTGACCTTTGCACAAAATTAGAAAGTCCTTCTTAGCTAGCTCGTTTTCATACCAAACTACTATGTAGGCTATATTTAGGCATCCGCTTGCAATGAGGCGTGTCCTTTGACAAATACCTACGATTCTTGCATTAAAATTCAAGGCAAGCCTTAGCAAGCCAAGTTAAGCCAACCGAGGCCTCAAACAAACCATGCTAAGCTCATTGGTACTACGTACCACTAGTAGTTGTAGTGACGTTGCAATTACGAAAAAAAAAAGACCTTTTTGCCTTTCTTTTTGCATGCATACGAGTACTTGAGAGCTGGTTTTCTTTACATTGGAGTGGAAGTGGACTTGTAATTGTGGTTTGGTTAGAGGGTTTCGTTTTTGTGTGCTGGTACTCGTGTTCGTTCTCGTTCTCGTATTCTTATTTATGGCCACCACGTTGCCAACTATGTACTACACCTTTGGGATTTATGGTTTATGCAAAGTGGCTGTCTTATTAAGCATAAATAACGCCAATGTCCCAAGTGAGTACGAGATTGTATGTTGGGACGATGAAAATGGAGAAGCACCAGCAGCAGCAACAGCAGGATATAAGTAATAAGGAGTCACATGAAAAAGGAGTAAAATAAAAGTTGAAAATTGAAAATTAATTTCAATTTTAAAAATTAAATAGCTCCAGATAGGATTTATCAGATTCAAACTTTACTTTTCCTAATGAATGACTACTGATTAATTGCTTGTGGAAAAGGTACTAGTACTGAGAACTTTACTACAGTAGCTGACATCACACATGTTAATTCATACAATTATCAGATCGGGGACTCAATATGAGTATGTATACCTTGTTATATTTTTACCAATGCTAATATTATTGAAATGGCGCCCAAAATTCTGGTGTGTTCAAAATCAAAATGCTCTGGTAACTGGTAACAATTAATTAATTTAAAATTTTAAAAACATGAAGAATATTAATTTCAATACAATACCATAAGCCTGAAATACAACATTAATTTTTCTAACAGATAACATGTAATTTAATTTAAGTGCTTGGGTCAGCCAACATACAATATTATCATCAACATCATCATCATTATGTTTACAGTATCATAAGTCAAAACCAAGTAATGTAAATAAAGTCAAGTCAACTTTATTCAAGTCAATTCAAGTTAAGTCAAGCAAACTCAACTCAACTAAGTTGTAAACTGAAATTATCTTTTTGGTCTTAGGTCAGACAATTAGTAGGCCAAAATGTTATGAAACGTCATTTGTCAAGGGAATAAGTTCCATGCGGCTCCTTGGGCCTTGTTCTGTGGCTATGAAAACTTCCAAGAGTTCATAGACGCAGAATTTTGTATGTATTGTAGTTATGTGCAAAGTTTTTTACAACACTCTAATCGAGTGAGTGACAATGTGGTAACTTCCACTGCATCCCCCTCTACTCCCATCCCTTCCTAAAAATCACTTATTCTATTGTACTTGGCCTCGTCTGTAATGTGTGGTCCAAAGTGCTGCCATTAAGTAATGCACATTTTTTTGTAATTATATAATTAAATAAATTTTAACATAGCGTGGCTTCAGGCTTTCAAGGCAATTTAACTCAAGTTTGATGTTGGCATTTTGTTTCACAAGGATATCCATTAACTTTTTAAAAAGAATAGGAAAGTACGTTTCCAATTAAACTAACCAACTGACGAAAAGAAGGGGAAATGATGTTTCAAAATGATGAGTGCGAACAAGGTAGAAATATTATCACAAATCTTAAAATTAGTTTTATTAACCGCATATCATTATTCTATTCAAAATAGTAAATTAATGTCTTGAAACTAAAAGTATCAGTTTAAAAGGTCATAAGTTTTATTTTGTGTTGGAGTTTAGAAAAAAAAAAAAATATTTAAGTAGTGTGCCTCACATAAGCACAATATGGAAGTGAAACTTCTTTAGCGAAGGGAGATAAATCCAAAAATTAGCAAATAAATTGTGACGAAAATCAAAATGCGATAATGCTTCGGAGACGTAGTGGGGAGACGCACAAAACAATGCGCATTGTCTTGTGCGGGCTCGTCTCCAGCGTAGAGAATGAATGCTTCTGCATGAGTTAGAGAGACAAGAGAAACATAAAAAATGCTTTACTGATTGTGATTACTTTACGAAAGAACTTACGAACAAGTGGCGGAATAACCGAAAAATAAAATAACTCTTTTGTATTGAAACAATATAACACTACAATATTCTGACTCATTGCTGGACCATCCACTTTGGAAGTTTCATTTCCATATCGTATTGGCCTAAATTTTCATTTTCAACACATTTTATTTTCATACTTTTTAGATTTGAACCCCTTCGCTAAAGAAGTTTCACTTCAAAAAAAAAGTCTATTGCATATATAATTATTGTTACAAACTAAACCACATTCACCTTTATTGTTATCAAACCCATACATATTGCTGAAAAGATATCTTTGTCAACCTCCTCTTATAAGTTTACCAAAAGAGCCTCATAATCTCGATATGGTATTCCTTATGCGGTGATCTTAACGATCCCGTCAATAGACTACGCTGCAATCCAACATACTTAATATGCGAAGTATTAATGAGAATTGTGAAAGGGATTTTAATAAATTGAAAAGAAGAAATCATACTTCGGAAAGAAGGGTACGAAAAATGTAAAGTGTTTCGTTGAGCGAAGACTCAGTCTGTGTTTGACTTGTGTTTTTCATTAACTTAATTCGCCAAAAAGTATGCAATAATTTCTTCCATAAATCATAAACAACACCACAACAACAACAACAACGCTGATGCGACAACTAAATATCATTACCAATCTGGAGAAGCCAATGGCCAATCAATCCATTGACCCGTCAGGATGTAGCGCCAAAAAGTTATTTAGTAGTTTATAAAAATATAGAACCATTTCAATAGTATCAACATTTACTACACTTATTTTTAAAAAAGGTTTCATAATAAGTTTTGAAAGGAAAGAAATTTAGGCAACTTTCAAAATGATATTAGCTACGAAATCGCCATATGTGTCAAGGACTGTGGGACTTAGAGCAAATATTTCGAATTTGGTCATGTTAGTCAGTCATGTTCTCTCCCATCTTTCCTGAGTCTCTAGATTTTTGCTCTCTTGATTCTGCTATATTTATATATAATACCACAATCTTCCATTCCTTTTTGACCGTCTGTCCGTCGTAACAGTCACGTAGTCAAAGTCAATGGAACTTTTTATTCCTCTTTAATCATCCGTCAATAATAGCAAAGGAAGGAATAGGAAGCTGGTTTTAGCTGGTTATGGAAATAACGCGGTCGAAAAAGTATAGCAAACACAGTTTAGTTATTGTGTATTTCTTGTATTTCTCCAAATTTTAACTTCATATTGCTCTAAGAACACTTAAAGAAACGAAACTTATGTATTGTTTTTTTTTTTACAAAATTATACATTTATTGCATTAATTTTGAAGACATTACCATTTGAGAATTAAAACTATTTAACATTATTTGGTTGTTGATATGAATATATGAACTGTGTGTAAAAGTGACTTCAACGTGCGCGATTGTGTGATTGACTTAAATATACATATATTGTTGTATTGTGACAACAACAACAACAAAAAAAAAAAAAAAGAAGCCTTTGTCAACTCTTCAAGTGAGCTACAGGTATAAAGATAAATTTTCATGGAAAGTATTCCTAAGGCTTGCTTTTCTCTCATTTCCCCTTTGTTCTCAATACTGACGACCCATAACACGATCTAAATCGTTCCAACTGCATGAATAATCGA
The DNA here is from genome assembly GCA_037043295.1 of Amiota minor. Lineage (NCBI taxonomy): Eukaryota > Metazoa > Arthropoda > Insecta > Diptera > Drosophilidae > Amiota > Amiota minor. The sequence continues at coordinate 1,918,687 of JBAMAW010000946.1, forward strand.
TTTGCAATAGACCCTTTTTGCTCAACGCAAATTTATTCGCATAAATTCCAGCGTAGAGTGAAGAGTCACCACTGCCACCACCATCGCCACTGATACCACCAGATACAGGCGAAGAACTCTGACCACGTCGAGTGGTGCCATAAATGGAATTTGGTGCGGCATAAATGAGCGACGTAGTGTTGCTATCTTGTATTGATGTCTGGCAATCATAGCAATCCGGTATGCTACAATAGGGCAATGTGGCATATGGATTGCAATAGTCATAGGGTGAAGGCGAGAGTGGTGGTGCTGGGAATTCAATATGTGGTGGCGTATTCCTTGGTGAGGTGATACGAGATGCAATGGCTGTGCTTTTCTTACGCATTGGCAAAGGTGCTGTGCCATAACCATAGTTGCCATACAGATTACTTGATTTGCGACGTTTCATGGTATAGGGATCTTCACTGCCAATAGAAGAGCAATGTTGGAGTTCCGTTGATGAAGAACTAGAGTGACCTGTAAAGAGAATATGTGAATTTAAGGTTTACATGAGCTCATTCCGACATTATTAGTTACCACCATAACCATTATAGATCTGTTGCTGTTGCTCCATATGCAAATCATCATCTAAGTGTAATTGCCTTGTCATTTGTGCCATGTAATCATCATAACGATTGTGTCCACCATAGAGTTCACTACGCGTTGCATAGACATCTAATTCTTGGGGATAAGCACTTCGTCGACTGCGGCTACGACTGCGACGATCTGTGGTCTGTGAACCTCGTGCTTGTTGCTGGGGCACACAACACTCCAACTGACATTGAAAGCGTGAAGTGCGTCTCGTGTGTGGACGTGGCATAGTTGCTGCCATTCGTGGTGCCATTTCCATGTCAGGTGAGTGTCTTGGCTGCTGTTGTTGATATTGCTGTGTATAGCCATAGTTTGGTTCTGGTTCATGTTCATCAATGGGACTTGGTGTCATGGAAGATTCATAATAATCATCTCCTGCAGTTGTTGTTACATGTGGTATGTCACCACTGCCAATCTTCTTGCGTACATAATCGTAATTTTCCAAATCCCAAGGATCCACATAACAACGCTGGGAGGGCAACAATGTTGTGCCATAGATATCCTCGGTATTGTCAATGGTATAATAGGGTGATTCAGAGGCAATGAATCGTTCCTTTGGATCGTTCCTTTCTAGATCGAAAGCATTACGTCTTGATGTTGATGGTAATGGTTGCTTAGGACCTTTACGTCGGCGCGGGGTTGTTTGACTGCGTTCACGCATTTTTCACTGAAATGTTAACATTTGGAATCAGAAAATAAATTATTTGAAATGTTAAAAACTTGTATACTATGTATTTTCTTTTTGTAAATATTTTTCAATGTCTTCACATGAAAACCTGTTTAAATTCGCACATTTTACTGTTACGCAACATGCATCGCAAACTTTAATCTCTTGGCCACATCTTCCGCAAGCAATCTCTGTTTGCTTCCGATGCTGCCACTGCCAGTAACCAGTTTCCAATCGGTATTTGTCGCTCATAAATTGTAAGTCAATAACAACAGCAACAACATCAACAACAAACAACTTCATAATCATCTTCAACATTGTTTGTTTCTGTTAGATACTTTCCTAGTAGTTGCACCTCTTGAGCGATGCGATGCTGGTGGTTTAAATATCAAAGCGATATATAAATAAAATTTACTTGCTCTATTAGTCGTTGTTGTTGTTTAGTTGTTGTTGTTATTATTTTAGTTGTAAATGATAGTTAATACTGTTATTGCTGTTGTTTTATATAAAAGTCAGCAGTTGACCTTCATTGCAGGTGTCCACACCATGTTACATGAAACTAGTGCAAGAAGACTTTTGTCTTAAAGATATGAACTCTGATGCAATCAGTATTAGTGATAGATACTTTGCATATCAATTAAAATATTTAACATTTAATACAAAATTAATATTCAATAAAAATGTTTTCAATCAATTTGAAATGTGGTTGGAGCTGTCAATTCCAATCAAGTAAATGAAAGTCTGGAACTTGAGAGTCAGTCAGTCAATCAGTTTTAACTAAAGATATTTGAATTAAATAAGGAAAATCTTTGCGTTTTCATATACAAAATTGCTATAATCCACTATCATAAAATCCATAGTTAAGATGGAAGTAGCAAAGTATGGGAAAATGTTTGACTAAAGTCAAATGCCAAACAAACGTCTTTCTGTTCATGAGGTTTTCTATTTGATATGAATGAAATTCGTATGGAAATGTCAAATAACCTTTAGACATTTTACAAATAAATTATTGACTATACAAAATAATTGAATTGAATTAAACCGCAAAGCAAAAAAAAAAAAAGGACAAGTAAATGAAGAAGAAATACAATTATAAGATGATGAAGACGAAGGCAATGAAAATGAAAATGAAAAACTTCATAAGCCGCCTTAAAAAAACGTGATTCAGATATTTTTTTTTTAATTTTTTTTTTTATTATTATTATTTGTTTTTTGCAAAAAGAAAAATGTTTTCGATGGTTGTGTTTTTTTCCAATTCAATCCAAGCGCACCATAATCGAGGTAATCAAATACAAATATTTATGTATTTGATTATTTACCAAGTAAGCATATTTATTTAAGCGTAACGATTTATTGTAAATGTTATTATTTTTTCTTATTATTGTTGTTATTACTGTTACTGTTACTGTTGTTGGTGTTGCAGAGAAGCTTTCATAATGAAAAATTTTATAAATTGGATTACAAAAATATACATTAAAGAAAAACGAAAATGGCAAAAAAACATTAAATAAACAAAATTATACAAGAAAAATAATAAAAGCAAAAAATTACATCTTCAATTTGATTGAGAAGTAAATGCGGTTGTTCATATATCCCTTATATCCACATTGTAATCGTATTTCGAGAAAAAAAAAACATACAAATAATAAAGAATGACAAAATATGGAGAGACCCTTCCTTCCTTACTAAAGAACTGGAAATTATATTGTTTATATATCTGCTATATGATTATTCAATTAGATTAGTACATTATTTGTTAATATTACTTATAAGAAATGTTCTTGGTAAAAAGGGAAAGAGAAAAATGAGAAGAAACAATTATAATATTAAAAACATTACACTAATTAAATTAGTTTAATGAAATTTCATAAATTAAGTTAAATTTATAGAGACGAATTATTTAATTGAGTGTAAACACTGACTTCATTTTAATTAAAATATTCTGTTTCATAAAATATAAGACACATTTTAATTTGTAAAATGTTTTTATTTTCAAAGCCACTTGAAGAGGTTTCATTTACATTAGATTTGAGCATGAATTGTAAAAGTAGATATAATATAATCTTGCGCTTAAATGATGGCTTAAGTAATAATACTGGAATGGTGTTTGCGGTTGACAGAAAATTAAATACAGAAGAAAATGGAATCATCCTTAGAATTTAAGCTCTCTTCCGTAAAAAAACCAAAAGGACTAGTTTATATAAAGGCATAGACTATTTAGCAGTTATTTTTCTGGATGACTAACTCATTCATGACCATTTTGGCAATCCATATAATCTGGTGTAAACTGTACAAGGGTACTACCTATAAGGACTTGTTTACTAAACAAAAATACAGCTCAAAAACTGGGTATCTAGTTTGAATCTACATCTATATACAATAGATATATTCTTGTTGATGTGTTTTGAAATTGGTTTGGATATACAAGTACAATTAGCATTAATTCTTTGATTTTAAAATAAAGTACTAATGGAAACTGTGTATTAAATTAGTAGTAGGATCTTTGTATTTGCCAGAAGTTGCTGAAGAGACTTGACTTTTTGCCATCAAAATTGCATAACAATCTAGAAACTTCAACTGTCAGCAATGGTGAAGCTTGAATATATTAGTTCCCTATCTTTAGAGTAACTTTTATACCATTCTTTTCTGAATAAATTAAATTAAATAAGTAAAAATAAATGCAAATGCAAATGCACAACACATTGATTTTTTTAAGGCCTTTTTTTACCTTCTGTTACATGTAGATCAAAGTAAACATCTGGGATATTGTTTGATTGATTGGATTAATTAACTTTGATGGTTAATTAATTAATTAAATTGAAGAATAATAATAAAAAAAAAAAATCACGCATACGCCATGCTGACAATGAATCAGAAGGCAATGAACTTTGCTGTCAATCCCGCATTCGATTTCCATAAGTTTTGTCTGAGTATTTAAATAATGTTGCTCAAATTATAAGAAAATTAAGTTCAAGCAACTTGTAAGAAATTTACATATCTTAAAGGAAAAAAAAAAAGGAAAAACAAAGTGAACAGAAGTAAGTAATAACGATTGAATAGTACAATTTTCATTATGATGATTGCCTTTTCCTACTCCTATCAGTTGAAACAAAAGCTTCCGTGTAATAATGTTGTTTTTTGTTTTTCATTTTTTAAAACAAAATGCGAGTGAGGAAAATACAATAATAGTAATAATAATTTCTGCTAACATTATTTTTACTTGTCCTAACTGAAGTTTTTCTTTTGCTTTTTTTGTTTTTTTTTTTTTTTGTGTTACAATTTTCTTTATTTATTGTTGCCATAACATTTTTATCACACACTTCATTAACTATGCCCATGTATCTCATGTATGTAAGTATCTGTGATGTGTGTGTGATGCGCTTTGTTTCACTTTGCTACATGCAGCATGCATGTGAAATGATTGTTGATACTATTGTGCAGATACTGTATCTTGTAAATACAATAAGACTAAGAAAACTTTGTATCTGCAGGTTGTTTTCACTTTTGTTTAATGGTGGCGGCCTTCAAATGATTACTTTTTGTTTTCTTTGTGGAAAACTTTTGCTTTAAGAAATGAAAATTATCTTTTGAAGTATGAAAATATTTATAGAGAACGATAAAAATTATTATGTTTGTTCTTTTATTTTTTTTTTTTTGTGCTCTGTACAATAGAACTCGTTTCACTTGGAATATTTTTCAAAATTTATCGTCATACTGTAAATGCTTCAGTTAGTTTTATGTGGGTTATTTTATAGAAAACTTTAATTGTTTAACCTTGAGCTTTTTGCATAATTTTTTGTAATTTATTTATTTATGTTGTTGTAAAATTATTGAAACGCATCGAAAACTAGTTTACAAATCAGAATTATATTTTGAATAATTGAAATATTGACAGAAGTTGAAATACTTTAAAATGCCGAAATGTTTGTTGCTTAATTTATTTGGACATTTGTTATGATTATTTCTAAGTGAATTTCAATGTTATAACTTGATTAATATGGAATATCATTAGAAGATACTATATACTTTGATTAAATTAGTATAATTTGTATGATAAATTGGTTGGGAAAGTTGCTGGTGAATGCGAATGTTTAATTTTGAATAAAAATTATGTCTTAAGATTACAAGAACCAAACTTACTTTTCTTTTGAAGCTACTGAAGTAAAGTTTATGTCTATGACAGTACATTCTAACTAAGCTACAACAAATTGTTATCGAGAGATGTATTGTATTGTATTTGTATAAATAAAAGCAGATAAAGGCATCTATGTGAAGTGGAGTCTAAAACTTAAGCATCCTTTATAAACTAAACTAAACTTGGTAGATAGTCACAGTACTAAGAAAAGCCCATTAAATGGATTCTAAATCGAGCAAATATTTTTTTCCAATACAAAATTCAATAAAACATTAATTTGAATCTAACATAAAACTTAGTTTCATTTTTATTAAATTTTTTTTGAAGTTTCAATTTTATGCTCCAAATAAATTTTTATTTTTTTATTTCTACCATTTAATAAAAACTGGTTTACATTCAAAATGTTTATATTCCTTTTCAATGAATATTAAATTTTAATTGAAAACCATTTTCAATATTCTAAATAGACAAGACAAATTTACATGTCCATTTAGATGTGACTAAGCCTACAACAAAACCAGTTTGCTTCGATTTGCATAGAAATTATTAAATACATTCGTTTTTCAAAAATTGCAAAAAATGTATCCAAAACAATAAGAATTGCTGTGGAATTTCCAAAAAAAAAAAAAAAATTTAAATAACGTGTTTGAAAAAAAACAAAGCTTATTGCTCAATTAAACAATTTTGAAATAAATCAAATTCAATTCAACATGACAAAATGAAAAGATGAATAAAATGTCTTCAAGTAAGTAGTAATTATAAGTATTAACAAAACTATACTATACTAAACTATACTTTTTCTTAAATCTCCCAATTCACCTCACTCTTTTTTTTTCATTCATCAATTTTAGTATACGAGTGAATATACGTCAATTGTTTGGGTGCTTCTGATGTTGTCAAAAAATTAATGGTGTCGGCGTGGCTTCATCATGAGAAATCGTCTTCGTCATAATCACCCAAAGTAACAACAACAACAACAACAACAACAACATATTCATTGTAATAATCATCATCATGAACATCACTATGACAATGTTCATTATGTTTACCATTAACTTCATCATTCATGCATCTTCATTTTTATTCATTGAGTTGAAACCTTTTAATGTTTGCGCGTTTCTCACAAACTTGCAAAGTTTTTATTTAATGAAATTGTTTATTTTTTCCTATTCGTTTTTTTTTTTTTTTGTTTAGTATTTCTTGTTGTTTCGATTTCGACATAACTTGTTCAATTTAAACATTTTTTGTAGTTTCTTCATTAATTTTTTCTATTTATTTTTTACATTTAACTTTTTATTTAGCAAATTTGTAAATACAGATACATTGGTATCTTATTTGATTATAATATTTTGCCATTGAGTGTGATATAGTACGATAGATGCGTACGCATAATTTTGTTTTTAATCTTCATTGATTTAAGAAATTATCTTTATGGAAACAGTAAATATTTTCATATCTTTTTAGCAATTTTAACTAAGTCAAGCGAAGTTTGATTAAACAAATTTGATTTCAATAAATAAATACGAAATACAAAAATATCTGCAAATTGTTATGCAAATATCCAACGATATCATCCCAACGGCAACAATTCTGAATTGAATATTTAATAGATTTTTGTTTTTATTTCTTTTTAATTTTATTATGTTAGTTGTTTGGCAAATTCGGTAAGAGACCTTGCTATGATGAATATTTTTTTGGATAACAAAAATCATTAATTTTTGCATAGTTCAAATTAATAAAAAAAATGTGTGATATCATCGGTCAAAAGAAATAAAATAAATACAGACATGTATTTAAAAGATTAAAAAAAGAAAACAAAATAACTTTAGTGCCACCACTGAAGATTAATTGATTGTTAAACGAACAGATGCAAAAGTTACACAGAAAGAAGAAAAAAAAAAACAGTTCATATAGGAAGATTTTTGCCTTAAAAGGAAATGTACCACAATATGTTTCCATTCTATTCAATTCTACATTATCTTATGATAATTCGTGATAATATGATATGAAAATATGATGAAGAGACTCACACACTGACACATTATATGCCAGTAATAAAATATATTACAGATCTGATTGTTTTCATTTTGGGATATTGATGGTAGGAACACCTCAGGAATATTCTCAACTTGTCTTTGACGAACTTAGAAAAGAATAATGATTACATTTTCTTTAATGAAATCAATTCTTAAATATTGTTTGTTTGTCCAATTACCTCAAAATATTGATTCTATCTTATTAAGTTTTTTAGTATTTGTAAGTTATTAACTTTCTCACGTTTTTAACTCGGATGTCTCCTTTAGTATCATCAACAAACATCTCCCTAAAGTAATTTACACTATTCAAAATTATTTAATTTTGTATGTTTTGCAATTATTTGGCAACTTGTTTTTGAGAACAAATTGGTGTGTAACCAATTTTTCACATTTTTTGTAGCAAGAAATATTTTTTAATTTGTATAATAATAATAATATATAATAATATTTTTATAATTTTGAAATTTTTTTTTTTTTTTTTTTTCAAAAACATAAAAATAATATCATTGGCCTCATTTCATATAATAAAATATACATATGGCTTATGTTATAGAACGAGGAGTCATGTAATCAAGTATGGATATATGTATGGTATATAAATCATGAGTTGGAATAATCATTTATAGAATGGTTATGTCTCCTTCAAAAGTTGATCTGAATACAAACAAAAAATCGGCAAAGTGCAAGTCAGAATTGCACATGGAGGGTTTGTATGGGAGGCACCCCTCCTAGTTTTCTGATTTGGCTGATTCCAATGAATGTATGGCGACTATGTTAAAGTGATTAAATTTCAGTTTGATAATACAAAAAACAAAAAAGTTTTTCTAATAAGAACCTGAATTTCAAAGGGGGTTTGTATGGGAGACACCCCACCTAGTAATAATACAAAAAACAAAAAAGTTTTTCTAATAAGAACCTGAATTTCAAAGGGGGTTTGTATGGGAGGTACCCCTTATAGTGGTTTGATCAAATTAAAATTTGGAGACTATAAGTTTCTAATCCACTTCCAACAACCATGTAAATTTCAAGACCCGAGGGTTACTGGATCGTAAAGCTCCCATACAAACCCATAGGTTTCTTTTATGGGGACCTTTTTAATTTATGAATTTTAATTTATTTTTAGTATTTGTAGCTGTAGCCCCGGTAGAACTATATATTCTGTCAAAATTTCATTTTTCTATCTATCACGGTTCATGAGATAGAGTCCGAAGACGAATGAACCTACATTGTAGCCTTCGTAATAGGGTTCCGGTTGGAAGCCTTTGGGTCCAGAGCCCTAAAAAAAGACCACATGCAAAATGTCAATGTTCTTTATAAACTAAGAGGACAAGGTCCCCTTCATATACTTTCCTAATCTAATCATTTATAGAGTCTTTGTTCTATGATTCTATGCATTACAAAATTGTATTAGTAAGGGTATTCAAGTCGTGGGATTAAATTTTTTAAAAGATGAAGATGAGAAAAATTTGTAATCTCCAATAACAAAATACATGGCCAAGTTTTCATCACTTTCATCGACCCAGACCCTTGATACAAGATTAACGGATTGAAAGATTAAACCGCGTTGCCACTATAACCGAAAAAAATTGTATTCTTTAGGTCTTCATTCTTTTCCGCTCCATCAGTAGAATTGTCACTTCTACATTAATTTTGTAATCAATAATTTTTCCAATCTTGCAGCATTTTTGTTTTTAATCTACTTGTAAAATGAAAACTGTCAAATATTTAATCAACCATACACAGTTAGGTTATTCAAGACCAGATTAGATGAAATTTCATGTTTGAATAAAGTGAATTTACTGATATGATTATTTTTCTATTTTTGTAATTTATATTTTCTTTCACCTTTATAAACTATAAAATTCCATTATTAAAAGTCTTTGGATATGTGTATTTCGTTCCATTTGCAGTAGTAAATTTATGTCTTTCAGTTAAATGAGTTTTCACTCGAAGAAGACAGCAACAACTAAATTCACCTGTCAACTTGAGCTCAGAAGAAGAGATAAACATCTCTTGTAGCATTGTAAGTAACATAGATACTCTTACTATATATGTATGAACATGTGGTAATGAGTCATAAATTTGAGAATCATTCTTGACATAAATTTTTCAAAAATACATTAAAACACCTTCACGTGCCATTGAAAAGATATCAGGCTGAATAGAATTCAGTTGAATTGAATTTCAATGAGTTGAGTTGAGTTGAGTAGAAGGAAGAGATATTGTCGGCGAACCAAATAAGGTGACAACAATTGAATATAGAATCATCATACCCACATTCAATTCATAAGTCATTGGTAGTATGTACATACCAAAACGAAGAAGCAACATAGTCGCAAAAGATACATATGAACATGACAAGCCCATGTTTTTTTCTTAAAGATGATTTCTTGTGATTTGTCTGTGGGAGATTTGGGGAAAAGATTTTGGTCTTTTTTTTGTTTTTTGTTGTTGTCAAGATACATAAAATAAATATGAATATGAGAAATTATGGAAGGCGTAGATCTTTCAATTACCCCCACACACATACAACTTACTGAAGATAAACTTTGAATATAAACAAAAATGAGAAAGAACTTTCAATGAAAGAAAATCGGATTGAATGAGAAATGAGAAAAAAAAAAGAAAATATAATCTCAAGTGACACAATTCTGTCGTATTAGCATAATTTAGAATATTCACCTTCTTAGAATATTGTTGCTTTTGTTGCTTTCAAAAAATTTCAACTTCAATTGTATAGATACTCTTTGTATTGTATCTTATTGCTGGTGTTGTTCATCTATGGCACTCTCACTGCACTTAACTTATCTATACAAAACTCACGTCCGCACTTAACTGTGCTCAATAACCAAATCTGGTTAAAGCGAAAACCGTTAAAAACATTACTTGTTTTCGAATTGACAATTGATAGATACTTTTGTTCAGTTATTCTTTAGATATACAATAAATAAATAATACGATATTTATGCAGCAGACGTTCGCTTCTGTCTGGGTATGCAGGTAACCGTTGATCCATTAGATCGACCGACCGATCTTAGCAACCGTTGTTATTGACGTTTCCACGCAACTAGTAGTAACAAGAAAAAAAGAAAAAAAAAAAATTGGCAATAACTTTGAAGACACCAACAAGTTTGAGATCGTTTCAACATAAAGTTTGATCATGAAAATGTTTGTCTCAAACATGTCTGTTATACACGTTTGTTATACATATGTTGGAATGTTTGTCTCAAACATGTTTGTTATACATAAGTATGTTGGAAGCTAGGTAATAATTTATTGATAAAAGATTCATTTTGATTAATGGATGGATAGATACTTTGATATAATTTTTTGAAGACTACATATTAATTATAGCTTAAAAGATACTTATAAATCTTAACTCTATTAAGGGGCAATTATTAAACGGAAATAACGGAATTTATAATTGATCTTAAATGCTTTCATTAGGTAGGTGTGTGTTCATGATTTGTATCTTATAATTTGGTAATTTTATTGCAGTTTGAGATAAATAGTTCAATAAGAAGTTGAAAATATCCGGAAAAGCATTGAACTGAATTCAAGATCAGAACATTTGTTATGCTTTAGAAAAAATATCATGCTCATTAAAATATAATAAATTTGTTTGGTTACTTTACAGAGATTAATATGACCTAAATATAATTTTCCCTTTTTGGTATTAGGAATTCTTTTCATTTCAAGAATTGTAAAACAAAAAATACAAGAACATAACTGGAAAACTGGGAGTTCAGATACAAAATGGTGTGAGGACATAAAGAGACAAATAGTAAACAACTATGCTATCATTTTGAAATAGAAACAACTGAGGTTATTTCTAATAAACTTGCATCTTAGTTGACCTTGAGGGCGATTCCACTTATTTTTTTTTTTTTTAAACGTGAATTAATCTAATACAATTAAACTGGTAATTTTAAGTATTTTGCAATCGAAAAATGATCTTCCATCTGTCAGTTTTAGAACAATAAATTGAAAGATATTTCAAATTGAAAGATGCAACAATAAAACTCAAACTACTTGGAGAGCACACAAATAATTTCTTTATTGGTAACTTTATATTATACTTTGCTTAAATAAATAAACTGAAAGTCGATCTTGGCCTAGTTTTTGAAATCCCCTCAAATAAATTTCAATATCTTAAGTACTTATTTTTTTTTTATTTTACTCTACAAAATACAAAAAAGGCTTATAATACTCAAATAAATTGTTCATGGTGCTTGATGGTGTCGTTTCGCTTGAGTGTTCAGCATAGTGTCAGTCAACTTACCCCAAATCCAAGTTAATTCCCTAATTAATTAACACCTAATTAACCTCAAATAATAACTGATTATATAATTAAAACCGCAACGAAAATGGAAATGAATGTGTTCCATCTTCAAATGCCAACGACCAGAAAAACAAAATAAAAAAACAAAATGACAAATTACAAATTTCTGGAACAAGTTGTCATGAGACGATTGACTTTACAGTTTTCTTTATAAAACAAGACAAGACAGGTGAATGATACAGAAAATGAAATTAAAATTACATACTAAAGAGCAAAAAGAAGAGATACGATACATTGTAAAAGTTGAGCTGTGAAATGTTCAGCGAAAAAAGCATAAAAGATTGCGTCACATTAACTTTAAACTTGAACCACCGACAACAATAGTAGCAATAAATAAAGACAAATAAACTTTTGTACTTAAGATAGCAGACCACAATAATAATAACAACTACAACAGCAACAAGATTTAATACGCAGCATGTGCCATTCCATTGCCTTTATCTGATGTGCAACAATTGAAATTTGTTGTGACGACATCGCAACTTCAATTCAACTTCAACTTGTCGACAGGTGATCTTCGCTTAAGTTTTGGATGCATGCAACAGCCACAATTTCAAGCAATCACTGTAAATGAGAAAAGTAGTAGTGGAGGAGTTCATGTGGGTGCCAGTATAAGATACTCGTATTATCTCATGGAAATCTTTAATTTCATAAACAATTTTCGCTTGCATTCTTCTTATTTCTATTCAAGCATTTTTGTCTCTTTTGTATAAAAAAAAAAACAAAAAAAAAAGAAGGAGAATGTGAAACTTGATACGCAACGAGACACAAACTTTCACTTACGTTGAGCATCTTTTGTAATTGTATTTTGTCATAAGTGCAATAGTAGTCTGATGACGCACCTAAACCTAATATGAGCCACATGATCCTCTCTGAATCTACCTTAGGTTTTTATGAGTGAAGTTTGAATTTAATATCCAAAGAGTCAATCATCCACATAGCAGGTGTTCCATTATCCCCTTCTACTCTGCATCTTGACAGCTTCTGCAATAATCGGAACAATATATTGCTGGTGTGTACCTAAAGGTTTGTGACCTGCTCATGATAATTTACTGCCTTGTCTAGAAGTTCATCTGCCTAATACTTACTTAATTTCTTTCCATATCTTTAAGACCTGGTAACGATTTAGTATATTGAATAGCATAGAAGGCCTTTCTTTGTGGCCATGATTGGAAAAGTAAAATGATGTGATGGTTCTTATACTTAGTATCTTATCATACAAGTGTTGTTGTGTTAAAAAATCAAATTCAAAGTTATTCCTATCTATCTAAAGGTGTCTGTTGGGGATACATTTTGATTGCTTTTGCAGCTTCAAAGCCACTCACTAGTATTGCACTATTGTATTTTCACTTTCGTTTGAGACCTTCAACTTCTCTGGCATCTGATGTTAGATTGCAGCTATTCAGTTTTCCGCTGCATTGCATTGTTGCACTTGAAAAACTTGGAAAATTGCCACGACACGTTGCAATCTACATATCTCTTGTGGCTTCAGTTTGCTGGTACTTAAACACAGATGCATCTTCATATACTTATAAAATTTAACGCTTCGCTAGCAATAAAATCGCATAAAACATAATAATTAAGACAATTAATGACCTGAACAGAAGAAGTCAATTAAAATTGGTTCATTTTTAAGCTTTTCAGCTAATTTAATTTGGCGCTACTACCAATAAAAGAATTCATTTCATTTCATTTATTGCCTCCTCAAGAAGTCATTTAAGGAAGAATAGATAAGAAATCTGAAAAGAAATCAAGAGAATTTGCTGACGCTTGCCACAAATGGTAGAAATACAATACAATAAAGACAATAGTAATTACTATACCGCAAAAAAAAAAAAAACAAAAAAAAAACACGTGCAATATACATAATGACAAATAAACAAATAAAGGAAATACCGATATAATCGCAAAAGTCTCTCCTCTCTGACACTTTAAGATACAAATAGTATTAAAATATATCCAGATTTTTCATTACGACATAAAAACAGCAAAGAAATCTATGTATGTGCAATCTTAATGTGTTTGCAATGAAATTTTTATGCTGTAAAATGCTTTTGTTGCACCAAATATGAAAGTGAACACAGGCCAACACGACAATTTGAGCTTTAAAAAATGTATCTCCATGATGCTTAGATACTATAAAAGATATACTTAAAAGACTAAGCAACGACTTTGCCACAAGCAAGTTCCATATATGTATGTACAATTCCTCGTATGCACTATATGGCATATACTTTTATATAGAGCAGCTGCTATATCTTATGTTTTGGCTGCTACTCTGGAACCAGTTCAGCTTGTTCCTTCATTAAGATCTTTGACAAAAATAAACCAACTTGCTGTAGGATGTTTGTCTCTAAATAGCTAAAAATTTATGGTTTGGTAATAAAAAACAATCAAATTGAGAGTTAGATATTTGCATGTTATGCAAACAGAGAGAGACAAGAGAATTTTTTATTTGATTGTTTTTTAAAGATACAAATTTGTTTGGTGTGATTGCTTTTATAATTAAATGATAGACTTTAAGCAGAAGGTTTTATTTTATGACGCAAGAAATACCAATTTGTTTGTTGCAAATGATTTGAAGTCGATTTATTCATTTATCATCTACATATTTTACATTAAAGAAGATATGGTTTTGACTGGGCACTTTGTTTTTTTTCCAATACTGGACTCTTGGAATTACACAGACTTCAATTTGACTTTCATTTCTTTATTAATCTTTAAATAGAAAATGTCGAACGAACAGAAGCAGGTCCCCTAGTGGCAACTCTGATAAACTCATAAATCCTCGATGAAATGTTTCCCAAGGCGATGGATCCGTTTTCCAAGAAGAGTATGGCAATACAATGTACAATATATTATTGTACATTCAGTAGATTTGGATCTTAATCCTCGATTACATTGAGCGAGTTTAAAATCTGCTAACCAGCGGGCGAATCGGCGAGTCCGATAGTGATGATGATACACAAAACTTTCCACTCGTTTAGTAGCCAACAAATTAGCGAGTTGAAAACAAGTGTTTTGATACAGAAGAATTAATTGATTTTAAAATACCATGTCTCTAAGTTTAATGTGCTATATATAATATAATATGCTATGTCCAAGGCTGGACCCAACTATATACATACACAGAATTTCATTGCAATCAGTTGAACGGTATGGCCGCGACTCGAAGACTCGAACAGCGTTGGAATGATTGTATTTTTACATACCTACTAGAATTATCTTGAGTCACATGCAATAACATTCAATGAAAAGATGTCGCAATTTCAAAGATATTGAACAAAACACCACGGCTAACATTTATTGGATATTACTTTGCAATGCAAAACTTATAGATTCTTTCAAGGACACACATTATTAAAAAAAATATTTATAGGAATATTGACAGATTTATCTATACATACATAAATTTTTAAACACATTTTTACAAAGCACATTATATAGATGAAATTAAAGAGACAGTTCTAGATTTATTCATAGACACATTTATGTGTCTATACAAGTTTTAGTTACAAGTTGATGTGTAAGTATTAGACATAAAATGTATTGTAATTCAAATGCAATAACAAAATAAGCAAAGACAACAAATGTCTTAGTCACAGAGTGACTAAGTTGCTCAATAATGTAATTATATAATAATAAATCGTCTTCAACGACAGACAGACAGTAAACACCAAGTAAAGGGTCCACACTTCAATCTTCTTCAGATATCATCAGTCTCAATCGATTCAGTGAATGGATGTTCAAACTTTAGCGATTGACAGCCATTATGTGTATGTTGTTTAAGCTACTGACTGTATTTGCCATCCTCATCATGATCAGCAACAGCAACCTAAACTTAGTACACGACTTCATCAATATTATTGTCTTCTTTGTCTGCTCTTCTTTATTTTTTAAATTCATCAACTTGGACGGCATCAATCGACTGCAGACAAAAGATTATTTTGAACGTCACACAATTTTTCACTGAGCACAAACTTGCTTAACTCAATTCAACTCAACTCAGTTCAAAAACTTTTGATGGCTTCGACATAGTAACTTGGTCAAAGTTGAACTCATATCTTTTTATAACTTTATATCAAGTTACTGCAATTGCTCAAACTCAGAGGGCTAATAATAGAGTGGAGTGGAGGGAGAGAATTAGAAAGAAAATACGTCAAGTTGAGATGCAATAAAAATATGATTATTTTGTTTAGGAGTTTTTAATTTCTTTTTTATGTTTGTTCCTTTTAATTGTTTGGACTGAATAGTGTTTTATGGTATGTTGTTGCCGCTACTTTGTAACCACTATAGTTTAATAATAAACTAAACTCTTCGCTATAAGGGGGATATTCTATTGTGTATGAAAGAGGCCGTTTGCGAACTCGAAAATAGCTTGGTTACGAAGAGAAATTTGCTATAGAAAACTCCAAATATATGTATGGTTGTGTATTGAGAAGATCGATTTGTCCTCAAAAAGACTTCACTATAAGAGAGTTTGTTTTAGAGGAGTCAGACTATTTACATTTTTATTAATTCTGCTGTAAGTGAGTTTTTGAATGTATCTGGTTTTTAGGACACTGCCAGCTACATATGTGGGTTACTTAGTATCTCTATCAGACTCAAATCAATTATCTCAGTGTAATTTGTATGGAAATAACCAAATTCGAAAGTTTGCATTTCATATACTTATAAAAAGAAATCATTTTATTGCAAATGACAAACTTGTGCCAATGAATTGTTCAATTAATACTTTCTTAATTGAACTCATGCGCTCAATTTGCCCGCTCAAAACCGAATTGAACAGTTTTCGCCCAACCCTATTTCTTTTGGCCAAAATCAACAAAGAAAACCCCATAAAACATAAGTCATGCGAATGTTATATAATATATATTATTGTTATATTATAATATTATAATTTTTTGGCTACCAATTTTAAATATTCATTTTTTTTTTTTTTTTTTTTTGATTTAATGTTTATTTATGAATCTTTAAATTGTGCAATTATGAATTTTTTTTAAATAAAGTTGTCGTCTGAAATAATTTATTAAATTGAAAACAAATTTACAATTTATAAGAAGAGAAAATACCAAAAACATATAATGAAACGTGACTTTAACAATATCGTTTCTGCCATATTTCTTGTTTACCTTCCAATAAATCTTACACAATATTGAGTTTAAATGAATGAATGAAAAGTTTTAAAGACTTCTTCATTCAATAAAATCCAATAGAAGGTTGTTCATAAAAATGGTTAAACGAGTCTCCATTGAAATCTTGAGTCAATAAACCTAGAATAATTATTTTTTTACAATCATTTTGAAAGAAATATATACCTTTTCTTGAATCTGATTACAATTTGATATTCCTTTTTTCTGTTTTTTTCTTTTTTTGTGTTTTGTTTATTGTAAATCCGATTATGTTTTAAAATCTTTTCAGTCTTCAATATTAGTCACTTTTAATTATGTTTTATTGCACTTAAAATCTAAGTTTTTTCTAGAACTTTACATTTAATTTTCACTTTATGCTGTTGCTTCATTTGATCAAATATCAACAAAATACATAAGTATAATAACCGAAATTGAAAATGATATACGCCACAAGCCACACCGATGTTCGTAAATCTCGATCAATCCGATCAAAGCAAGCGATGCTGGCCAAGTTTAATAATAAACTAAAAGTGTCTTACAAGAAGCGGATTGTAAAGAGTCATCGATTTAAGTTGACTTTGGTTTGAAGCAAACAAGTTTGTAGTCTCATGGCGCATGTGTAGCGTCTAAATAAACTAAATAAACTGGGCACGTACCAATCGCTTAAGGGGGCCACTAAAACGGCAAAACACCATTGACCATATATAGATCTTATGAATTCTTAATGACGAAGAAGCTACTACAATATTATCTAAATATAGTAAACCCCAATACTTAAAAGCAATAGAAGTCATTGGCTG
Source organism: Amiota minor (assembly GCA_037043295.1). NCBI lineage: Eukaryota > Metazoa > Arthropoda > Insecta > Diptera > Drosophilidae > Amiota > Amiota minor. Next base: position 1,936,408 of record JBAMAW010000946.1, read on the forward strand.
TGAGGCCTTCACATAGTTTTGTTAGAAACTTCAAAGAAGATTCGCTGAAGAGAAATTGAAATTGAAAGCTATCCAGATTAGTATTTATCATATTATTTAGAAACTTTCATTATTGTTTAGCTAAAGTGATATCTTTATCTCTCTGGTAAAGCTTAGTATTTTTAAATACTTTTAAATTATGCAATTCTATTGTATTGAACATAAACTATAGGTAGGTCAGTTTTGTGAGTATGTATTTTTGTTGTTGGGCAAAAATGTGCAATGGCATTGCAAAAATAAAGATAAAACGCTTCACTGAGCTTTTTCGAAATTACCTGGAATCATAGACAGTGGCGTGAAATTAAGAAATAAATAGAAATTTAAATAAATAAAAAAATTAAAATTACAAAAATATTTCAAATTCAAAGAAAAAGAAAAAAATTATACTATCTTTCTTTTTATCAAAAATTTGTATGCATTTCATATTAATAGACAATTGATGTTACAGACTTTTCTTATTATATCCAAATGTCTATATAAACAAAAAAAAAAAAACAACAAAGAATAGATTTTATATCTAATTTATAAACCATTTCTGTAGGATATCTCAAAATCCCAGTGTCAATTGTCAAGGTCAATGAATGAAATGAGTCGATAATTGATACATTGGTTTCCAATAAAGAATGCAGATTAAAAAATGATACAATTTCAATTTTTGTGCAATACAAACATCACATGCAAATAATAATATCACTTCACTTCACTAAGTGAGAAGGGTATACAAATAAAATAAAATAAAATAATATGGGTGCAATGCAGTGCAAGCTACTGTTTTGTCTTATATAAAAATCATATTAGTTCATTGTAATAGCAGCGTAACGAATATTGTGTTCCATATATCACGCACTCCATGAGGTAAATCCAACAAATTCATTTAAATGAAACCCATAAATTAAGCACTTAATATTCGATAATTTTTCAAATAATCATTCCAACAGTAATAGTTTAAATTTAAACAATCCCCTATGCTAAATTGTTTATAACAAACCAATGAAGCAACTTCATACAATAATAGGAAAATTAAGTATACGCAATGCGAACGTCTGGAGTAGGTAAATGCAAAATATATTAAAGTCAGTACAGTAGTCAGTCAGTTCATTGACTGCCGCTGTCAGTGACGTGATTTGAGCGCATCTAATGAAATCTTGAAAATTGAATTTTATAATAGAAGCAATAACATTTGATAAGACAACAAATTGTACTGGGAGTACCAGGCAATATAAGTAATAAGTATTGTATGCAAGTTCAAGAAACCCACAATATGAGAAAAGTATTTTGTTCATTGCAAAAGTAAAAAAATATTGTAACAAGCTTCCTTAAAACAAAATTGTAAAGAAATTGTTCAAGTTGTTTGGATGCTTTCAAAACTCAATGAGTGAATGAGTGAATGAGTTCATTTGCAACTTTCCAGATAATTTGTGGCAAGCAAAAATTGCTTTAAACAACTTAAATGAACATTGATTTTGTAATCTTACAAGTGGTTGGTGTAGATTTTTTTGGTACAGAATTCGAAAGTAGTTCATGTGTGTATTAAACGAGATCACCATATAAGGCATAAATCACTGCAAAAGATACCGTCAAACCACACCAAATACAAGAAAACTGGCAAACTGGAAATCAGCTGCTGCTGGGAACATTTGAAACCGGTTAAAAAAATACTAAACTGAGGAGTTCCTGACCAACTCAAGAAATATACATACATAGTCAGTTATATAGTTAATTCCTTTTTGGTTTATAGTAAGTTTAAAAGCCCCTTTTTATGTTGAAATTGATTGAGTTTTGCGCAATCATCTACACCAATACATGCAACACTAACAGCAACAACAAATTTAGGTCGATTTGACGCATGCTCGATTCAAATAAGTGATTTTTCCTATTTTCCGAAAATTGGCGTTTAAATGAAAATAATAATAATAATAATAATAAAAAAAAAAAAAGAAAAACCAATAGATAGACAGACAGACGAACGGACATCATCTAACTTGAGCGCCATCGCCATTGGCGTTGTTGCATGCGTGTTGTTGCATGTTTTGAAGTAACTCAAGTTGCGTGTTAGCCCGGCATTATTATGTGGCGTTGCACGTATCCATGTACCACAACTCATGTTACTCCTGATGTACTATAGTTACTCATGATGTTGTTGTTGTTGATGTTGTTGTTGTTGTTGTTGTTGTTGTTGTTTGTGGCTCATGTTGATTAAGTGACTCTTTGACATGAAACGTCATTTCGATTTGGCTTTTATGTATAAACATGTTGAGATTTTAATAATTGTTATTTCTTTTCTATGTTTCAGTTTACAAGTAAACGAGGTCATTTACCCTTGAGGGAGTTGAATTTATTACAACGTAGAAAACATTTTCGTATTCTGTTTTAAATAAATCGATTTTACAATTTTATAGACTTGTTTAGTTATTTGATTAAAGTAAAAAAAAATAACAACAGGTTCTTATATTTAGTACTAAAAATTGATGAAAATATACAATATTACTTTGTCTGGAAATCATCAAAAGAGTTTTGCAGTTTTTACATCATTGTACAAGTACAGTACAGTAGTCTTAATATCATCATCTCGACATTTCACAGGTAAACTCGGCAAACCACAGACAAAAAACTCAAATCTATTGAGAAGTTTGGCTGGTATATGATTTTAATGACCGAGGCCAGTCTACATCAAAGAAGTTCATAGATGATGCAAGCTGATTTTGGGTTTAAAAAAAATAAATTCTGTTGAATTATGTGGCTCATCAATGAGTGATTCATTGTAAAAGATTCAGTCTGAAAAAATTCTGAAAAATATCACAACTACTGAATAAGTTTCCTGTGGAAAATTGGGAATCTTCTTCGATTCAACCAGGACTTAGCATTATTAGACAAAGAATTTTTTCTTTAGCTGAAAGCATGGTAATATGTACGCTAATATTTTTGTACTTACAATACAGTTTAAGAAATTACTTTAAAGTCCAGTGTTCGAAGTTGAAGAAATGAAATTCACATTCTTATTTGTTTTAGACCTTAATATTACAATAAAAGAAATTGTCGACAAACTGCTTGAAGTAATAGGTGGCGGCATCATGTGACCCGTTTTCCGATCACTGTCAATGCAAACTATAATAGAATAAAAACTTAGTTTTTAGGGTTCGGATACCCCAAAGGGTACCAAAAGGAACCCTAATGCAGAGACTTCGTTGTCCGTCACTCCTCGGGTCATATCTCATAAACCGTAATAGCTAGAGAGTTGAAATTTTCACAGAATGTGTAGTTATATCCGGGCAATAAAACTAAAATATTTGCAAAAACTTAAAGGGGTCCCCATACAAATAACATTTTGGTTTGTATGGCAGCTATACGATCCAAGAGTCCCACGATCTTGAAATAATAATAATAAGTTAAATGTTTTTCCATTAGCAAAAGCAACACATTTTTTTTTTTTACAAATTCAACACATTTGCTCAACTTCATACTCGCATTTATTTAATCAGTTCACATTGCCAAAAAAAAAAAAAATAAAATAAAAAAAATCACTTGCACCTCACTAACAAATATTTCATATAATTTACACATTAATTAACACAAATTTTGAGATACTTGATGCTATTACCAAAATCCCATAAGTTACAAAAAAAAAAAAAAAAAAACCAAATTGTAGATTTCATGCCACTTAACTGTGGCTTAAATATAACACTTTCGGCCAAGGTCTCTTCTACACATTTATTACTATCTATCCATATAACATTCATTACTTCATAAACTCTAATAATCGAATCTATGTTATAAGTAGAAGATACACTTTGGTGTTATAGTAATTTCTTGTGAATAACAAAAACATGATGTGCTATAAAAATCACAAACAGAATTTTAAAATTAGTTTATTTATTTGGGGCTAATAATTGAACCAACAAAACCCAAAAAAAAAAAAAGAAAAAATAATAATAATAATAATAATAAAATAGACAGCAAAGAGCTAAAAATAACAATAGAAAATAAAGCGATTTGATTTCATCGACAATTGTATTTACTTGCCATTGTTGTCAAAAAAGTCTTTGTTATTAAACTCAAATAGAAATCAAAATCAAAATCAATCTCATCAGCTAACACATGATGACAAAGATGACAGTGATGACGTTAGTGATAATGATGATGATGATGATGATGATGATGATATTGATCTTGAATGTTTTGTTATTTGTTGATTTTCCTTTTATTTTGGCAAATTGTGTTTGTTTAAGTACTTTGTCTTTTGGTTGTTTGCATTATTTATTCGTCAATCATTATCATCAATCATTGTTATTAGGCAAGCGTTTCAACACATTAACGCCTTTCAACATATTTATTCGATTGTGTTTTTTTTTTTTTTTTTTGAAATTTAAGTGCATTCATTATTCATTTGGTAATAAGGAAGTTGTATAACCAGAGAATTTTGTTAAATCAAAAACACCTTGATAAATGATATAATTTATATTCAGTATCTTTAGTGTGTTACTCACTAATATTGTCCGTTTGTTTGTATCTTATCTGATTGCAATGAAATTATGTGATTGTGTATGGTTGGTTCTAGTCTAATACATAAGATAGGTTTGGACTCGATTAGTTCGATGAGACGAATTGATTAAGCCATGTCCGTCTGTTCGTCTGTATGTATGCAAACTAGCCCCTCAGCTTTTGAGTTAGAGTGCTGAAATTTTGCACGCATCTTTCTTTTTACTAGACGCAGTACATTTGTTGGAACCAGCCGAATCGGATCACTAAAGTGTGTACCGCCCATACAAACGACCCAATAAAATTCAGGTTTTGATTAGAAAAACTTTTTTGTTGTTTGTTCTATCAAACTGAAATTTTGGTAATATAAGTTTTTAATCTATGTCCATTTCAAGATTCTAGAGTTACTCGATCGTATAGCTCCCATATAAGCCCAAACCTAAATGTATGTTTTTATTAAGTGAAATCAACAATGAAATACTAAAAAAAGCTCTATCTCAGAACGTAGGCGAAAACGTTTTCTAGGAAGTGCGGCATAGGCGAAGTTAAACTTGTTATTACTAGTTCTTTGTTAGTAATATTTAAATCATGAGCCTGAGTTTTTTAGTATGCCACGAGATTGTTAATGAGTTCACCACAATGGCAAAAAGTAGTCCAAAGTTAGCAATGAAAAGTACAATACTCTTAGATTTCGTTGCAGTTCTAAAATTAGAGATCTTCCACTGGTTTAAAAGAAGTGTCCACTCAACACTTGTATTTAAGATTTTAGGTCAAACTATCATTAGAATTAATACATTTTCTTCTATTGTAAAATAATTAGAATACATATAAATATATTAATGTTTTATATAAAAACCTTTTTATGGATATAGGAGTAAAGAGTTTACAAAAATATGTTTGAGATAACAAAAGAATATTGTATCAAATGCATAAAAGAAGATGACTAGATGAAAATGTTTACATATAAAATTTACCCAATCATAATTGATGCCTGAAGCTTCATTTTGTATTTTACATTGAAGCTCATCTTTATTCTGAATCTCAAAGAATATTTATTTCGAAGACACACCACACCCAAAAATCTAGAAAGAAATAAAACCCAAAACCAAATTTGTTTACAAGCAATGATTTCATTGCAGATGAACCGAACGAACCCACATCAAATGCACTGAAAATGATTTTTTTTTTGAATAAACAAAGATTTATATTTTAGATACGCTTACATTTAGTGAACAAACACAGAGCGATAATGATTAATTTAAAACCATCAATCATCTTGACTTTGTAATATTAAGATTTTACGATACAAAAAAAAAAAATTTCCTTATTCTTAGTAGATTATTTACTTATAATTTTGTTACTTTACAAATATTTAAGATTTTATTTATGAATATACAAAGATGCGATGTCTCTATCTCTAAGTATTTATAATACTTCAATTGTACAATAATTGAACACCCTTCAGAGTATTCAAATTTTGCTTTCGAAATTTTATTTAACCATTCCATTAAAAATTTAATATTAAATGAATAGATCTGTAGATATATTGTAGAAGGAAATTAGTAAGCGCATCACGTTAAATTACCAAGTTTGTTCTTGTGGATTTTACACAATTTCAAAATTTGTCGGTCAAATTCAATACTTCAAGACCGTTAAATTAGTTTCTTTGATAAATTTTGCTAAGATTTTAATATCATTTGTATGCAAAACAGCTGCGCAGACAGATACTATACATACAAGAGGATTGACTGTTCGATCAGTTTAGTTTAGCATAAGTCGTCTTCAACATGTTTGAAACAGACTTGTCTTATATTGTATCGAAGAAAGAGAGAGCAACAAGTTTGATGTTTCTTATCCAACTTTTTATCGATGTCTTTTTCAAACATGTTGAATACAACTTAAGCCACTCTAAGCTGATCGAACAATATCTCATGTGCTGCACGAATCCCAATTTTTTTGTATCCGGATCTTTCGAATCCGAATCGTAACAATAAAAAAAGAAAAATTGTATTGTATATTGGCGAATATGTGTGTATGTATGCATATTCATAAGATCTAACTACAGACGGTTCGGTTGTGCCGACACAATAATGACGGTTTCTTTAAAATTTGAATACAACCTATGACTACGCTTATGAATAACTATGAATGATGCTCGAAGAAAGAGCAACAAAGTTTGATGTTTCCAGTCCTACTGAACTTTCATTAGAATTCAATAATCAAGAAAGAAATCAATCAATCTTTAATCATATTGAATAAAGAATGGCTACAACAAATAGATTGTAAATGAACTTCTAGTTCCAATTCAGATTTTGCATAAACAGCATTAAGTTTTTCGTTGGTAATTTTATCTAAAAATCAGTCGTTGATTCTATTGAATTTTCTGTGGAATCATCAAGAAACATCTACATATCTTAAAACATGGATGTTAAAAAACTCCTACGATTGGTAAAAATATTTCAGATATCATTGTTGGAAGCATTAACTTTAATCGCTCATAATGGACACCTATGATTCTTTTGAAATTTCAGTCGAATCATTTATGTACAAGAAGTAACTTATGACACAATAAACAAAGAATGACTTAACATCAACTTCTTAGTAATACTTTGGATAACTTTCGCTTACTTGACTTCAAATTTTGCCATCAAAATTTAATGCATTCACTTTTTCATGGAATAACTCAAGTCACGTTTATCTATATGAGTATCAACCTGCTACATTCAGCATGAATTTCAAGAATCTCTTAAAGTTACAGCAACCGAATGCTGCATGCACGTTGTATGTTGTAAGACTAATTACCACACGATTTAAACCCATAATTAAGCACCATGGACTCAATGGTCAGCAGCAACAGTAGCTCGCGTAACCACGACACAAATTATGGGCATACCAGGCCAACCTAAGACAAACCAAACAAACCACTAAGCCTAGAGTCGCATTACATTGCATTTCGTTTAACAATTCATACAATCATCATCAACATCATTATTATTGTCATCGTTATCATCATTATTATCATGGCTATGAGTATTGGCAACAAGCGCTAAAACACATGACAATTAATTAAAGAATTGGTCAATCTTGGTCGGCTCTGGTTGGGTATCGGCCGATTCAATTAACAACCACTATATCTACTGCATCTACTGTACTTCTTGTTAGACGTTCCATGACCGTTCCAACTCACAAATAAACAAACAAACAAACAAAAACAACTTTGAATCAATCAAAATTTTTGGTTTTGCTTATTTTGTGCGACTTTGAGCACTTGACGCAAGTCTTCATCTCAAAATGAACAAACAAGTGAAGTTGACATTTAAAAAACAGAAAAAATTACATAAATTAATTAAGATAAAATGTATACTCGTATAAAAACAAAAATATTTTATATAAAAAAATTGTTGTAAAGTTACTTGTTTGTAGTGAAGTGAAGGCCTTCAAAATATTATTGGAAAGAATTAAGTTTGTAAATAAACAATATTTCAAATTTGAAATATTTTAGGTATAAGAATTTTCTGTATTTTTTAAAGACAAAGATTTTTCTTACTTAACAACTGACAATTTAAGCAATTTGATTGAACTCAGTTGGTGAGCTTATCAAAATTTGTATTCCAAGTTATTCCAAGTTATTTCGACTTATAAAAGGTTTAACAACTGACAACAATTGACATGAACATTTTTAAGCAATTTGTTAGAATTTTAATCTAAGCTGTTGATAAATAATAGTCACATAACATACCTACACATGAGCATTCTAAGAATAAATAATTTTGTTACTCATAAAAGGGTTAAAAACTATTAATTGAAATACTAGTAAATATATTCAAGCAAATTAAAACTTTGCCTATTAGATTGCTTATCAAGTCTGTGTTCCAAGTTATTGGTGCCATAAATATGGTCCACTACTAACCAAAAGCATGGTAAATAAACTTCCAAAATACATATGAGTATATTCAAAATAAAATCATAACTTTAACTTTAGTAAAGTTCATTGTATCTTTGATGACATGTTTTGTAGTCGTAGTAGTCTGACCTACTTACAAATACCATATACTATTTATTATTATTATTTATATATAAAGCAAAGCCCATTATTTGTCTAACAAAATTAGTAAAAAACAAAGAAGCGAACATCATAAATCAATTTACACACAGTTAAATTGGTTTTAGATTATATCATCTTATATAGGTATTTTGTATTACCATAAAGTATGTTTGGACTGACTTGAAGCGATAAGTTTTAACAAAGCGAGATTTCGTTTTAGTGCCTGTTAGTGAGTGAGTGAGTGAGTATCTTTGGTCAATAAATCGATAACATATAACAAAGAAAGAAAAAAAAAAAAAAAACAGAAGAATTAAATAAAATGATGAACATAAATAAATAAACAAAAAGAGGTAACACAAAAACGAATTTAGAGAGAAAAAAGCAAATAAGATAAGACTTGAAAAAGAAGAAAATGGATATTAATGTTTTCAGGATGAAGAAACTATTCGATGTACAATATTTGCGGGTTGGAGGAAATTGGCAATCGGACAACAATTTCAACAAATTTATTAAACTTGAAATGAACAGGAAAATATTGAACCTGTTAAATTGCTTTTAATGCAATCAATAACGACAGCATCATTGCCTTCATCATTACCATTACCACTATCAACATTATCATTATAACTATCATCATCATCATCATCATCATCATCATCATTGATGTTGTCATCGTTAACACTTTGCAGTTGTTGGAGTTGCAATAATTCGCCTTTGATGGTCAACAATTTAATTGATTTCTGCCATTTTCAGACATCGTCAATATTCATAATTGCCTCCTGCATCATCATCATAATAGTTTTTGTTGTTTTTATCAATGGAGTTGGCGCTTTTTTATTATTATATTTATACATACATATATTGTATATAATTAAAAATATGTTGATTAAAATTTTTTAATTTAAATGCCATTTTTGACGAATTTGGAAAAATGGTAAAAAAAAAAAACAAACAACAAAGTAATTTACTTTGTAAATTTATTACTGCCGGATTCTGTTTGCTGCATGCTACCTGATGATGGTGAGGAGAGTAAGGAAGATTCAGATCTGATAACCATTAAATTACTTCCCTACTACTACTTAGTATGACTATGATCTCAAGTACTATGTGTGTATTATGATGATGATGATGGTGATGTTTGCCTCATTTCGGAAGCAATTGTCCATAGTCAATATAAATAACAACAGCTCAAATTACAAAAAACCAAACTTTGCTCTTAAAAATAGACATTTAGTTACTGACGTTGATAACGTGCTTTCAAAATCAAAGCGGGGAAACTTTCACTTTTTTCTAGCAAAAAACACAATTTTTCATTTTCTTTGCTTGGCTCTAATGTTGCATGCAACATGGCCTAAGTGGCATGAGTTTTGGGCAGGTCAGTTTTGCAACTTTAGTTTACTTTTCTTTGGTTTTTTTGTGGTTTATTCGATTAGATAGAGACTTATTAACCTTACCAAATAGTGCCGACTATTTGTGATTTTATGGAGTTAAGAGTTAGTTATATTTTTTGCATTATCAAAAGTGAGGAAGTAAATGCAACAGTTTAGAGCTCAAGATAATGAAGTTTGAGATAATCTGTAAAAAAAAATTGGATCTCTATGATTAAAAATCTTTCATGCCTAAGTTTAAATTGCTTTTTATTTTTGATAACATTCATAATTATCTGTAAAAGATAGTTGAAAATGGCCTCAAGTAAGAGCTAGTGATTGGCGAGAGGTTTGAAGAAGTAACTAACTGGTTAACACGAAGACGATGTTACCTCGCAAACTGTTCAAAGGTAGAAGTGCTTTCACTTAGTGCAGCGATAACAAAGTATGAATCTCCTGGGAGTACGAAACTCCATTACCATTAACAAAACAAAAAAAAAAAAAAAATAAACAAAAAAAAATTGACAGAATCAATTTATTTTTTCCCAAAACATATATTTTTGTTGAGCAAAGGGTTAGAGTATGTTGAATTGGTTGTTTGCTTACTACATTAGCTTGAGAACTACTGGCCTTATCCGATCCATATAATTTTACCCTTAAAAATGCTTTTGGTTTATCCTTATCTGATTATTGGTCACACATTTTCAAACACTTTACATTTGAAGTTTTGTAATAAAGACACAAAACAAAAAAAAAAAAAAAACAAAAAAAATAGAAAATTATATTTATTTGTTGCAGAAATAATTGAACATTGTCATTGATTATATAACTTGATTTTCGGTTAACTTTCCCTTTATTTCTATTAAATTTCTTCAATGAAATTATCTATGTAGGCGTAGCTAAAGTGAAAGACATTAACAAACATTAACATCAACCAGAAAAAAAAGAGTCATTTAATTTATTTATAATTATTTTATATTAGTTTAGTTTTAATATTAATTTTTATAAAGGTAAAATGCCTGGCACAAGTTTGTTGTTGAAGTCTTTCGATTTGCACTTGAAAATGACGACAAAGCAATGAAATATCATTTATTTTTTAATTAAATGTTAATAAAGAAGTAGTAGTTAATGCTTTTATTATTGTTATTTTAATTATTGTTACAATTAGCTTTTGTCATTTGCAGAAAGTGGAAGAGAAATTAAGTTCAATGAAGAAAGTAAACACATTTGCTTGAGTTTAAAAAGTAGGAAGTTTATTAAATTCAATTATTCAAATTATCAGTAATTTCAAATGACAATTAAAAAAAAAAAATAGTCCATCTCATTAATTATTTAATTTAATGAAATAAATATTGTACTAAAAGAAATATAAACAATTATGTATTAAAAAGTATTCACCAATTAAAATAAATAAAATTCAACCTTGAAATATGCGTGGCCCTCGTATAACAAACAAAACTCATATAATATTAAAATACCAGTTTTTTAAATAAAAGAAATTGTATCTCTACAAAATGCGTTTGTGGAATTGTTAAACAAATTGTTTAGGTTGACCTTACTGCACTTTTTGGCTGCGTACTGATGGACAACCTAACTTTGATGCACGTCCACGAATATCAAATTAACTGAAAAGTATGGTTCAGCAAATTAATTGGCACTAATAGTATGTTGGCATTATGCCTGATATGATGATGATGAGGCAAACATCATTTGACGAAGCTCAAATGGCTGTAAATCGATCAAATTATGTCGGCATGGAAAAAAGACTAAGGACACCTTTTGAGCTGAGAGTAAACAAGTTGTGAATATTTAAGAAACCTTAGGGAATGCAAAAAATAGAATTCTTCGGCGAATATGTGTTTGTCTATCGTAATACTGTTGCTTTAATTTCAAGCAACAATAACTTTGGCAATTATAAAACTCTAGTCCCATCAAAAAATAAATACTATTTTTAAGCTACGTTTACATTATGTTTACATTATTGAGATAAATAGATCTACCAATATTGATAGATTTTTAGTCTGCAAATTTTTATCTACCAAGACAAATCATCAATCATCATCAAACGAAATTGGAATGTGTTTACCAATATTGTAAACAGCAAATTTTTAATATCAGCAAAGGTTTGCATGTAGTGGTAGAGAGTTTGTCATTTGCCACTGTGCAGGCTTGCCAACTTAGGGATATTTATAAGTCAGGTTCGAAAGAAAACACAATTATATTTTGAAATATAAAAAAGGTTATAAATGAAGAATATTACAAAATGTAAATTGTTTTGTTTTTTTTCACAGTAATTATGACTATGACTATTTATAATTCTTCTTCTGAATCTCACCTTTTTCCCCAAGTTAGCAAGCCTGATTTTTTTTTATCTTTACTTTGCAAAAATCAATTTAATCAATTAATTTTTGAATTCAGTAGTTATGATCCACTCGCTACGAGTTTGTTTCTCATCATCTTCGTTACTACTACTGTCAAACACATACATTGCCAAAGTAAAGGCAAGGACAATACTTTCATCCATGATTAAATTTTATTTTCTGATTTTCCTCAATAAATCTCACAAAGAAGAAGTTTCTAAATATTTACTTGCACCACTTGAAAAAAAAAGAATGCATTATATCAAACTTCAACAATTTTCAAATGAGTCTACCAATAAGCAAACATGAAAAGATGGCAAATGGTGCGAACGGCAAACCAATGTTGGTAGATAAATTGTTTGCAGGGTATTTGTCAGCAAATGAAATTGGTAGATAAGCTACCAACCATGTAAACTGCAAATTTTGCGTTGGCAGTACTAATATTGTTTACCTATCGTTTGCAGATAATTTGCTAGTGTAAACGTAGCTTTAGCAATAGATTTACAGGTCAAAAAACTGTATGAACTGTATGTAAGTGAATTGAAATTTGAATGGTTTTGTAATACCAATCTAATTGTAGTATCATCATCAGCGTATATGACCACACGAGAATGAAAGATGGTGAGAAGGATGATCACTTATAAATAAGTTGAAAAGAAGTGGACCTAGATGACTGCCTTGAGTAAATAATAATGTTAATAACATCTAATTTGAATTATACATTACTGAAATTTTCAATGCACTGCGCCTAATTGAGGATTGTCACAGTCTAAAAATTACATGGATGACTCTATGTTTGAAACATAAAATCTGCGTAGCGAAAAAATAAAAATATAAGTCATCTTAAATATACTTTAAATATTTTATATAAAATATTCTTAAAAACCTCCAAAAATTTATTTATTTATCTTTACTTTGCAAAAATCAATTTAATCAATTAATTTTTGAATTCAGTAGTTATGATAAACTCGTAGCGAGTGGATCATAACCTTTGTTAACTAATATAGTGTTATCAAAATTGAATTAAAGTTGGTGTTTTGTTTTCTTATATAAAGTATAGCATACATTTAGGCATTGCTATATAATGTATTGTATCATGAGGAGAGATATAAAAAGTAGTACAATATTAATATACAAAATTATATAATAAAAAATTGTGCGAAATGCAGGAAATATGACAAAATCCTTATGTCAAAACATCTCCAAAAAATTAAAGAAAAACATTATGTATTGAAAAATAAGCATTTTAAATTATCTGCATACACATGTTCAAAAAAAAGTTGGTTAGCGATTGATTTAAAAAAGTATCGGCCAAGTGCGAGTCAGACTCGCACACGGAGGGTTCCATACCATATAGTGGGTTTGCATGCTCCAATTTGGTTGATTCTAACGAATTTATAGCGAGAACCTGAATTTGAATGATGGATTTGTATGGGATGTTCCTCTGTAGTACTTTCTAATACATTTCCACCAACCATGTAAATTTCTCGATCCTAGGGTTACTGGATTGTATAGCTGTCATACAAAAGCATAAGTTTCTTGTATGTAGACGCCTTTGAATTTTTAATTTTATGTTATTTTTAGTCTTTGTTGCTATAGCCCCGATAGAACTACACATTCTGTGAAAACTTCAACCTATTATAGTTCACGAAATAGCGATAGATAGATTTAGTGATAGGGTTCCGTTTGGTAGCCTTTGGGTCCGGAATCCTAAATAAAGGTTAACATTAAAGAAATATCTTATAAATCAACACTTAGTAGCGGTAAAATTTGACCTAATAACCGAAATATCATTTTCGGCAAAAGTGATGTGTTGTTTGTTCTTGCATGTGTTTTTGCTTTTAAAGCAATCAAAGCAAAAACGACAGAGAGTGGTTCTTTATTTTATAGAAATGAAACTAAAGATTCTTAAGATCCTTCTAAATATTACGAGCATTTCAGTTTTTCAGCTCTACAATCGTGTGAAAACATTAGATCTGTTACAATTTGCAAAAAGTACATTTCTTGGATTCTTCTTTTAATCCAAACGAACTAGCAAATGCCGAGTTTGGATTGATTTAAAAATACCAGTGAATCAAAGTTGTGACTTGAAAATTGTTATGTGGATTCTAATTCATGGGAAACAATCGATACTAAATCATTTGCTGTATAATCTTCTATGAAAGATTTATCCTTAAATGTTGTATATTTTGAGTTCCGTGTTATTGTACAAATGTAATAGTTTTTAAGATTCAATGGCTGTTCCTTACACAGAAAAAAATATTTATTTATATCTACTATTTTCTTCAGAATTTGTCAATCTCTATATTTATTATAAATTTCACAGATAAAAACAAACAGAAACACAGAAAATGAAATATTGTAAATAGAAAATCACAATAAAATTTTTCAAAAGGCATAATATTTCTCAAAAGGTGGACATAAAGTTGTTTTGTTTATTCAAATTTGTTTTCAATTTGTAATTTTCATTGTTGCAATACATTTTTTTTTTTTAAATTGCCATTGCCAAATTTACGGGTAGACTTGGAATGCTTAACAATAGGGAAGTTTCATACAGCGATCCTGGTAAGTAAAAACTTTTTATTTATATTTAATAAAAAACTACAAAATTTCGCTTTACTCCAGATGTCTTTCCCAAAAGCAATATCAATCAAAACAGAAATGTTTCTGTGCTAAGAGTAAGTACAAAGAAATCTTCCATTACAATGGTAGATATTTTATTCTTATTTTCTTGGGAATGTCGCTATCGAAGGTACCTAAATTCATTTCCATTGTGAGGCCAGCAAGATTAGATGAGTCAATTTCCCGTATACCAAGGAGGGTACTTGCACCCAAACCAAATAAGGTAAGTATTCAGTGAATCGATTTCTATAGATGAGAAGTAGGAGCAGACAATCAGTACACATCCTCTGCTTATTTGCAGCGCTATCGAGAAGAAGGATTAGTACGTTTAGTTGATCTTGTGAGAATCGTAAATTGTTGCGTTTGGGTCCCTATGTAATAAGACACTCACTGTTTGCGTTTATAGGAAGGTCGATAAATAAGCCCTTAATTCCTTTTTATTTTTCAATTTAATGTCCTATAAGCTCGATACATTTAGTCCAACATTTTCCAAATTAAAAATAAATTTTCCCATGGTCTTCAAAATAGGCGTTTGGTTCAGTGATTCATTTCATATAAATCTCTTAATGCCGAGCCAAGAATTCGTAATCCGATAACCGGTTAAAAAAAAGGCAGGGGCTGTATGAAACTTTTCAATCATAATGTTATGGTACTCGCTTTGAAATATTAGTCCTTATTTGCATTATAAACACATCTAGACACATTAAGACTCAATACTTTCCATATAAAAAGCTACAATTTGAAACTCAACTATTTATTTTGTAGAAAACTGCACCACTGGCGCCAAATTCAAATAATACAACCAAGGAAAAACCCTGTGGGGAAAACAAAACAGTTACTGGCATAGAAAAGAAGACCAAGCCAAAAATAGAAGTGCATGGTGATAGCATACAGAAAATTGACAACACGTCAACCGCAATACCCTTGCATATCCGATCTAATAAAACGTTATATTTACCTAAAACAAAAAGTTCTCATCAGTCAAAGTTTCGAAACTTGCAATATGCAGAATCATATAAAAAACTTCAAGAAACACAATCCTATTTATTGAAAGAGTCCAAAAATCTAAATGATATTACGTCAACATCTTCCTTTCTTATACAAAATGATAATTTGCGTAAGTTGCGAAATTTATTATTAAACAATAATAATTTATGACTGAAACACTTTCATTATTCGCGAGTACAGCAAGGGAATCGGTCACAAGTTTTGAAAACACCGTAAAACCAACTTTAGAAGATCTTCAACCTGTACTCGACAAGTTACAAGGCAAACAAGAGAATGAGATTAAAGAATTGGTGGAAAGCACGTTGTGTAAGGATAAGCCAAATGTTGGAAATCTTGTATCACAGGCATTTATGGCAAGCATATAAATTCGATTTTTTATATTACAATAATTTGATCACTAGTACTCAACATTTTAGAAATTCAAGATAGATACGGATGAGGAGCAATCAAAGCTTATTGCAAAGCATAAAGTTGAATTGGGTAATGAGATGAAAATCCGTCAGAGTGCCGTAACAAAGGTAAGTCAAACAAACCAATCATCTTATTAATAGTCATGATGGCAATCGGTTTTTAATTTATCAGATTTTAGAAGAGCGAAAGCAGCATGATATGCTTATTTTGAGAGAAAAGGATAGAGAAATCGAGTCCAACCAATATGAGATTCAAAATTTGCAAGAGGAAATTGAGTTTCTTAAACAAAAGTATTTTGAAATTACACGCAACTTATATTTATTATCATAAAATAATCATTGTTTTCATTCAGTATCTTAGATTTAAAAAACGAAAAGAACTTAGCTTTGAATAATGAAATATTACTTAAAGATCGGTAATATAAAGTTGTTTTGACTCCATCATTTATTTAAATTTAACAATTTTATGCAGCATGAAAGAGTCGCCAAATGACATGCAGGCAATTGAAGCTACAAACACTTTTAAAGATAATGAGATAATTGAAATTATTAAGGAAAATAAAGAGCTAAAGGATCGGTAAATCTATATAAATTTTCTTTTTTTTCACCTTTTTTCTTAAATTTTTAAATTTGTATAGCTGCAATGAGTTTACAAATGACAAGAAGGCAGTGGAAGATAATTTAATATTACAAGAGCAAATTACTCAGCTTAAGCAGGAACTCCAAACAACTGAATATAAATTTAGGTAAGTTTGATATTCAAAATCACCATAGTGAATGCGCGTGTGCCATCGTACTCGTGATAGAAGTGAAACTTCTTAAAAACGGATAGAGAGAGATATAATCTCAAAGTCTGTCAGTCTGTCTGTCTGTCCGTCTGTATAATGGTTTCTTTGGCGTGTCTCATTGTTGTTGTTGAGTTTACGGTTGCCGTCTGTCCCCTTTTGCACATAAATTAGATCATCAACGAGCTTCTGTGTGTTTCTCGTTCTCTTTTCTTCGTACATTCTCTTGTTTTTGTACAACACACAAGCTCTTTGATTGCATGTTGTTGTTGCGGAAATGTACTCTTTTTTGAGACTTTTTCGGTAGATTTTCCAAATTTTGTTTTTTTATTTGATGTGGATATAGCAATAGAAATACATATTCTGTGAAAATTTCAAGTCTCTACCTAGTGCGGTTCATGAGGTACAGACTCAAGAAAAACGTGACGATTTGTATTTTCTCACTCAAAGTTTTAGTATAAATTTTTTCCCAACGCCGCTAAAGAAGTTTCACTTCAGCAACAGCAACAACAAATAATATTTAACTAATTATTACTTAGTGAACTACAAACTGAACTCGAAGAGAAAACTGAAATGCCAAATGTAAGTACAAGAGATTTCTTTTAAGTATCTCTAATACAATAAAATACAATTCATCCTAATAAATTAATTACAGGCAACACCCATTGAGATACGTGAAATTAATGCATTTAAAAAGAAAATGGAACAAACTGAAAAGGAGCTGAAATCTCTTAAAGAGCTGAAAAAGGAATTAGAGGAACAATTGCGTTTGCGTGATAAACAGATAAAAATTTTGGAATCCCTGCATTCTGCAGGGGTTTCAAAAATCAATACATTAAAGTTGGAAAACTCCGAGAAAATCGACAAAATATGCGACGTATGTTTATTGCCATGCATAAAAATTTAAAATTGTAATTAGTTCCCAATTTTTTTTTTTTTTTTTTATGTAGTTGGGCGAAAAATTGCAGATTCAGACAAATAAATTCAGCCAATTAAATAATAATTTTCGTTTCCAAGCAAATGAAGTTGAAAGGCTCAAGCAAGCAATTAAACAATATAAAGAACGTTGTAAGCGATATAAAAAAGTCATCGTTCAAAAAGATCAAAAAATTGCGGAACAAAAAGAAAAAACTGCTAAGCTTAAAAAGAGAAATGAGTAAGTAACCAATCCCATAACTTAAATAGTAAATTTCTCAAAATTCAGAATAGAATTATTCTTAAATATTTTTATTCGTAGTTCCATACAATATAATATGCAAATAAATCCCCAAATAAATTTCTTATTATTACTTATATTGTATTTGCTTTAAAGTTGCAGTAAAGAAAAGAAATTATTCGAGACCTTGACATTCACTGAAATCACTGATCTCAATTTACATAAACCGCAATGCAAGTACAGCAAACATAAATCACAAAACTAAATTATTCAAAATTATCAGTCAAATCAAAAAATTTTATTTCGGAATCACCTTTGGATCATAAAATTACTACAAATTGAATTAAAAGTGAATGAATTCTTAACTGTAATATGAAGAAATCACATTGGCAGGCCATGAATCACAGCTTGAAAAATATGAAATAAAATAAAGTAAAAAACCAATAAATGGACAACTCTAAATTATTAGGAAGAACAAGAATAATTTCAAATTTTAAATAAATGGTTCCCAATTAAAAATTGTAAGAGAGAATAGAGAATATCTATTTCTTATGTTAATGTCAATATAAGATCAGTATCAAACTTCTTACTTGAAAGTAAATAGGAGTATCGCTTAATGAATAATTGAGTAGCTGCGTCCTCAGAAGTTATGCAAAAATAATGCTAAGAGTACCAAAATCACCTGGATCAGAATCAAGGTTCTTATTTGAATTCATTGATGTCTTACATGATTTTCACATGTCAACAGAGCTTTCTTTAAAGACTTCAAATCAAACACAACATAGCATATTTTATATCACTGCGACAAGAAGTTCGGAATTGCAATCCATCATCAAGGTTAGTTTTCTCATAAATTTTGCTTTCCATATTTAAATTTAACTATGATTTCACACACACATGTAAAAATAAAATTGATTATAACGATGACCTGTGGCTAAACATTTAACCTAAATAAATACATATTCAGCAATCCAACTGAGTAAAAACTAACCAACGTTATTATGGGTAATGTTGCCTCAATGTATGCATATTCAATGGAAATTTACGAATTATAGTTTATAATAAACAGGTACGGACTTATTTTTATCTAGAACGATATTGACACAAGTGTATTATCTCCTCTAATTAAACTACAATATATTTTCAGCAATATTTTCATTTTGGGTTAATGTCAAACGTCCGTCTACCTCCGAATTTATTGTTTAAAAAAACTCCATTGCTTGCCAAACTAAAATAAAATTAAATAAATATTAAAAACTTATGCAAGGTTATAACTTTCGATATAAAAGCGAAAATGTTTGAAGCAAATTGTATATTAATGTTTTAACTTTATCTCAAAAAACAACTTACTGAACCCATGTTGAAAATAAGATTGTGCCTATCTTTAATTCTTGTTGCCTTGGCAGGTCACATATGATCTGGCTTCTTGTTTAGCTCTGGCGATGTTCCTAAAATTAAGGAATCAATTAATTAAGTGAAAAGACAAAACTCCCATATGTGCCCGTTTCAATATTTTAGGCCAATGCAAATACCACAGAGTTCACAACGTAAGGACTTAAGGATTTGTTACAACTGGTTTCTTATTGGATTTAAATATAATGGCAATAAAAACATATGGAATAGAAAATCCATGATTAAGAGCAGAAGAAATACCAAGAAAAAGAATGCAGTACTAATAGGAGATTCAGGAAGAAGATAACTTGGAACTAATACTAAGTATATGAAAATCATAAGTTATGTTCACTTAATAACTTAAAACTCCCAATTCACCTCGATTTTTTATTGACACAAGTGTAATTATTTGCTTTTCCAAAGCTTAAATCTTTTATTAAATTTCTTTATAAAGTCCAAAGTTTTTCCTTTTAATAGACGCAATAGCAAATTGTATAATTCGTGCTTACAAGGTCATCAATTTTACTATAAAAGATCTCTGCATCAATTCGCACCTTTCAATTTGAAATTACCCTTAAGAAAGTATCTTTTTCGGCTTCAATATGAGAGTTTTTGTTATATTCATTTTGGTTGTACTAACAACCAACATGTGTTCTGTCTTATCCTTCGGCACTGGTCTCAATAATATCAATAATGCCAATAATGTTCCAAGGATTTGCATCATCACATCACCAGGTCGCTGCAATGAAAATGCACCTCTTTGTGCACGTTCAAGAATCACTGGTTTATGCAAACGTTATCGTAATATTTGTGGATTACAAACTGATAACTGTCAATCACAACGTAAGCATGAATATTCGCTTGCTTTCATATCTAAAACTTGTGTGTATGCACTTATTTTTGTGAAAAATACAATACTTTCAGAATACAACCAGGTGAGACTTGTGCAATGTAATGGTCTTCAAAATGGTCAAAGTGGACGATGCTTCAATACAAATTTTGGCAATGCAAATGGACAGATTATAAATAGAAGAAACGGACGAGGATGAAAGCGGAGAAATAGAAATAGGCAAAATGGCAACAGGAGACTGTTTCCTGCCGTTATTGGTTAAACATTGTTAAAAGAAAGTGTAACTGTACATAAAAATTTTTGTGTTTTTTTTTTTTTTCATATAATAAATTATTATTGAACCAACATAGTTCAACTAATAAAGTTCTTGGACCTTAAGCAACTTACTTATGTCTTACTTATGAATTAATTATAGCTTTGAATTTGTTTTGTTAGATTTGTTATTCCTTCCATATATTTTCATTGCTAATATAAATTATTACTTTGTCGTAATATTTGTGAAGATTTCAAACTCGGAAACCCTTCAATATTTATTTATTTATACAGTATACAAATAACTTAAAAATACATAGGAGTTGATATCCAATTAGGATTAAAATTAATATTTATAAATAATATTATTTACGATTTATGAGTTATGATTTTGTTTAGATATTAAACATTTTTATTCTCTTCACAATCGTTTAAATTATTAAAAATCTACGATTTTATGATTTGAAGAATTCTTTGATCTGTTTCCGGATCCAGATTCAACACATGGTTGGATGTGATTCATTTTAATGCCACGACAAAGAGATTTAGGCACTGTTATGAAATCTGAAATGAAGAACATTAGACAACATCTTTAATAGTTTCCCCAAAATATTTTGTCTCTGAGATACTTACTTTGCACAGGATATCTACAATTCTGACGTTGTCGCGCACAATCATTTCGAAATGAGCGACATAAATTTGCTCGGGCAATACGAGCACATGCTGGTTGAGTTGAGGCACAGGAATTACGAACCTGTCGAAGACATGACCTGGTACCTTGGTCAGATTGGGTAGACACAGTCAAATTTCCTGAGTGTCCATCATCAGCTTCTGTTGGATTAAGCAGATATCCAAAGCAAAAAAGTACAAATAAGATTATGAATTTCATTTTATTAAAATCTCTGAAGTAATTTTGAAAAATTAAAATTGTTTTTAAAGAAGGTAGTGTTTTCACTCTTAGACACATAAATATTTACTAATCATGGTTCTTTCCATAACATCTTGTTTTTATAAAAAATTATTTAGCCTTGACTTCAAGGGGAAAATCAAACACGCGCTCTGTTCCATTTATAGGGTATAGCCATGTATTCAATGAGGATGTATGATCCCACAAACTATACAGTACATACAGAATATAACACACATTTGTATCTAACTGTTCATTTGGATACCTAATTCCTCTGCATTAGTTTCATTTATCCTTTTTAAAGAATTAATCACTTGTCATCTATTTATAATAAACGACGATTGGACGATTGGGGCTACAGTGTACTCAATAGTCGAACTCGCCTGTCTATAGAGTCACACTTGTTTATTTTGCAAAATAATATTCGCAATCGCATTTTATTTTTAGATTTTCGTTTAAGGTAAAATTTGATAATGAAATTGTATGAAATTAGAAGAAACAATTGTTCAAATAGAAATAATATTGTTACCTACAATTTCAGGTCAGAAACGAAGTATTATGTGTTTAATATCTACAGATTTCTACCATTGAAATATAAAGATAATAAACAAAAGTATTTGTCTGAATACCAGAAGTGTAAATATACGAATAAAGTTATATAAATCAGTGATTTTTTTAATAACAAGAATTTTTTTTTCTAAAAAAAAATGTTTTTTCTCCTTTTAGTTCGATACATCTAGTTTAGCGTTTATTCACGTTTTTTGTCCCCTCCCAATGGTAATAGCTTTTTTGAATGTCCTCAAAATTGGCCTTTGTCTCAGTTATGACCTCTTCATTTGACCCAAACATCTTACCACTGAGCCATTTCTTCAGGTTTGGAAACACGAAATAGTCGAAGGGTAGCCCCCTCTGGAATCAGGAAATTTATCAAGTTTTGCTAAGGCACTTGTGCATTATCATGCTGTCATAAGACTTTTACTTCTAGAAAATATTTACCAATCCCCGATGATTTATAATTCATTTAAATTTTATTACAACTTTTGGTTTTAACACTTTGTCGCATTTATAAGCATGAAAATTCTTATAACGTTAGAAAATTATCTTTTATTTTTTATTTCGCTTGCTTATAATGATAATGCAGAATTATCTTTTCTTCAATTATGCTTTTTTCTATAATAAGAGTCTAGGAACCTTAACCATTTCTTTCGGAAATATATGCTTTTCGCTAATGGTTATTTAAGCCGAGGCCATGGCATGAAATAATGATTTCAACAATACAATGACGCCATCAAACTCATAGTGTCAACCATCAATCTTATGGAATGTAACACCCCATGTCCTCTTTATCATTGTCATTGTTTCTCTGGAATGGGCAACCATTAACAGGCGTTAAAATGTACCGCAATTGGATTAAAAGAAATCCTTTGCAAAAGTCTTAAAATATAATGGTCTTTGTTATCGTTTGCTTGGGTACAATTGAGTTGGCAATATTAGGAAAAAAAAAACAAAAACCAATAAAAATATTCACGACTACGGATTAAATATTAAGTATACAAGTACGTTTCATTTTTCTATAAGAAGAATTATATGCTGTTAGCCATATAACTTTCACCGTGCATCATCTAAATGGTTGTTACATTGGTGCAAATTTATGCGACAATTGATGTGCAACAAACTCGTCAAATTAGGGTGGTGAACATTGTCAATTTATTGTGAGTTGCCTCTCTTCCCAATGTAAATGTTTTACCAATTTAATTTATATAACAATTGATTTACCTCAAATGCAAGTACGAATAATAAATTTCCTTTTCTTCACTTTTTTTTTTTTTTGGTATTTTCATTTGATTGCTTAAATTCAACTGGTAATTGTGTGTACGAGAACATCTGATTACTACTGAATACAAGATTAACACAGTCAAAAAACATTGTTACCAAATTGAATGAGTAGGTTTACAATATACGAGTTGCGTATCTTTTCTTTTAAAGGTTATGTTTGATGAAACCTTCAGAAACAAGCATACAATTAGTAAAATAAAATGTCTTAAAAAAGAGACAAAATACAAAAACTCAGGCATCCTTCCAACTTCCATTAACTTTTGTAATTGAGATTTTATTGTAAAAAAATGAAAATGGCATGCTTTCGATTTAATTGTTTATACATTTTTCATATATCCATTCTAGATGATTTCATATAGTGAAGAGCATGTGCTGGAACCAATTATGTTCATTTACTTACACTTGGATTTGTTCTCTATGTCATATACTCATAAAAAATACACACAATTCATAAATGTCCAAATAAATTAATGTGTGTCCACGTGTTCAACCATCACCTTCACGTACGTGTCTTATTCGTACATCATCACACCAATAACAAGGTCATATTTAGTACTACATACGTGTTTGTGTAATGAAACCCAAAACTGATCCCACCATGTCATATGGTATGGTGTCATGTCATATCATATTATATCATATCGTTTCATTGGGATTCATTTCATTTGTTTAACTCAGTTTGTCATTAATAATCACATTTTATTTGGCTTAATAAATCATTAATTCACAAATCCCATACTGAAGTCTCGTTGTTTGTGTATTTTATACAATTTATAAGCTCTGTCATCCTTTTTTAATCTAGTATTTTCCAACTCGTCCTTTGGTTTTTACTCTGCTTACAATTTTCTTCATTTTCTGTTTAATTAATGAGTTTTGAATTTGCCTGTGGCTCTTGGGGTTTATGCATTCATACAAATTAAAGGTTTACAAAGCTCAACACGTAAATACTGCATAGATACATTGATATCTACATACAACAAAAGAGATACTTTGATCATGAATAAATTTGGTTATTTAGACTTAACCACAATGAAAGTCATCTTTATATTTTTAATGATTAAATGGTTTAAATGTTAAATGTAAATGGGAAATCAATCAGTTTTAAGATCTTTAATGTTTGTCTAAGCATTGACAATAGATTCAAAGTTAAATCTTTAAAATTACATTTCATAGCCCGAAAGTAGTCAAAATTAAATTATTTGCTTACAACTCAAAAGAGAGTGGCATACTTTTATGATGTTTTGTATTATACTCGTATATATAGTAAATAATTTGACATAAGTTGTCAATGTCATTTCCCTAAATTTAACCTTTATATGAAAATGAAAAATGAAATATACAATTTAAGTTATAATTTCGTGTAGGTTAAAGTTAATACTTAGCATTAAATTAATATATCCTAAGTAAAGAACAACATAAACTATTGTATCTGACTTTTAATTAAAATGAAAAGTAATATACAAAACAACTATTGGTTAGATAACAAACACTTCAAACTTAACACCATGTCACACACGTAAATGCATTTTCCTCCTCTTTACTAATCTTTGGAAAGTGCAATACATCAAAGTTAGCCCTACCAAATCCAACTTTAAAAACGAACTTATAAAAACTGTAAATAATATCTTCAAATGTATACCAAATTTTGTGTGTGTGTGTGTGTGTGTGTTTTATCTATTGTAACAAAACTAACTACTTTTTAACTACATACTTGGCTACAAATGCCCATAAATTGAAACTATCCACGCATTACGTTTTGTTAATATTTGCAATTTTAATCGAATATTCAAATATCTAAGTAAGACAAACAAATAAACTTTCGCTTGAAAATCCAATATTTATCTCTTTTAGTTTTATTTAAAGAAATTAAGATTTCAATTTTGCGTATAAAAACTCATAAGTCGGTCAAATTAACCAACAAAGTTGAGTTAACTTTCAAACTAAAACAATCAAATTCAAATCATGAACAATTTGAAAAATTCTGTCTTATTTATTCTAATCATCATAGCTTTGACTTTATCCTTAACAGAAGTCCTTGGCATAGCCAATCCATCTCGTGTAGCATATCTGGTAAATAGTCGTGGCCTCTTTTGTATTCTACGCACGAAACGGAATTGTGATCTCACGACACCGATCTGTGTACAGAACTCAGTCACGAATATGTGTCGCCTTTATGCAAATGATTGCCAGCGGCAGATTGATTTGTGTTATAGAAAATCAAGTGAGTTTCAGTTATTTTCATTATTTAAATGTATTTTAACTTTGATTATGATTCTGTTATGTTTTATTTTTAAGATTCTGTTAGCAGTTTCACTGTTGTAGCCTCAACTTTATGCAGTGGCATTACAATTAACGGTTATGGGGCATGTCAACCATAATACTAATATTATTAATTTACTATATTTCAATAGCAAAAGGTTTTACAAAGTTAATAAAAGCAAAATATAACAAACTTCTAAAAAAAAAAAATATAATTTTGTGCTATATTTTCTTAGACGAACCTTGGCTGAAGCTTTGAAATATTGTGTTACATCGTTACATCCTAGAGATACAAGCGAATTTATTCTCTGAATAGTGAGGTTATTCATTCGGAATTTACTAATAAATACTTTGGGTTCCAAAGAATTTCGACCTGAAAGGCTCATTTGAAGCGCAATCGTCAGCAACTTACTAAGTATTAAGATTAGATGAAAGTCTTGGTTTCTTGGACATAGATCAAAACTTTCTCTTCAAGCGTCTGCTTGATAAATAATTATTAATATACAATAGAAATCGATTTGGACTTTGCATCGCACTGAAACATTGAGATACTCGAGGAATTCCAATCAAGGTAGTTTAAAATAATTTTCTGAAATTTCTTACAACTATTTGTAAACAAAATATATGTTACAAAAGCAAAATGGATATGGAAAAGCTTCATTTATCAAAAAAGTATAGGTCACTCGAGTAAAATGTAATGTATTGATTCCAAGCCTGTTTAAGTTAGTAATTTAGGCCACAATGTGTTTTGGAGAACTTTAAAATGTGTTTCGTAGATGAACGAAAACAATAAAATTTTATAAACCGCAAATGAATTTATGAAATTACAAATATAATAATAACTGAATTAAATTAAAATTTTTATGGATGAGAAGATAAGGTTTTTCTGAATGGTTTGCCAAATGTTTTAGTTAACTGCCTATTAAATGACTTCTTCTCTAATTTAGTCCCCTTTACATTTATGACTTTATATTCCACTAAATCCACATTTTTTTTTTTGTTTTTTTCATTATTCATATTTTCCCTATTTTCATTATGAAATAAAAATTAAAAACCATAAATACCATTTACAAAATGATGAAAGCACATTTCCATTCAAATCCATACAAAAATACTCATAATAATTCAACAAAATATAATAATGATTTATGCCAAAAACAAAAACAAAAAAAGGCCACCATTTAAGTGTTTGATGTATTTAAAATTTAAATGTTCAAATATGAACAAACACATACCACTCATATATTTACACATATATTCGTATCTACATGTGTACTATATATTGTATGTAGCTAAAATATATGTTCAGATACTCAAAAGTCTTATACTACATGAGATGAGATTAATGTGCAACGGAAGTGCACTTTTCCAATTAAAATTACGCATTTCCGTTGAGCGGAAAGCAATTCATGCCACATACTTACATAAGGACACACACACATATGTATACGTATTTTTATACAGTAAAAGACAAAACTATTCACAAAATCAATTTGAATAAAAAATTTATACATTTTATTATTAAAAATAAATAGAAAAAAATATAAACTTTATTTAAATAGATTTCATTAATGAAACTTAAAATAAAATATTCGAAATTTGAATTCAATAAATAATTTATATGCTAAAAAGTCGTGTAAAAAGTCTTATTCACATTATACAATAATTATGGCATCATTTTTAGAGTTCCAGACTCAAAGAGTAGCAAACGGAACCCAATTATTAAGCCTAAGCTATCCGTCCGCCTGTAATAGTTAGAAAATTGAAATTTTCACAAAATATGTACAGGGGCTACAGCAACAAATACTAAAAACAAATATATTTAAAATTGAAAGAGGTTCCCATACATGAAACATATAGTTTTATATGAGAGATATAAGATCCAGAATTAGGACACTTATTATGTCGAAATTTCAGTTTGATTGGATCACTACAGACATCGCATTTGGAACCCAATGTATGCGAATCTAACTTGCACTTGACCGATTTTTAGTATTTGTTGAAGTCAAGATAGTTTTAATTTATAAACTTGAGTTGAATTTGACGTTGTTTCTAGATAAGTTGGCAATACCATAAAATAAGAATAAAAGTAATGCGGACTGCATTGGAAAAGTTGAAAATATAGTGTAATCGTTACAAAGTACAAAATATCTTAAAAGGCGACTCCGCAAATTTGGTTCTCTTTTCATATGTCATTCTGACATTTTATCATATACTCGTATGTAATTTAAATACTTATTAATTTAACATTTCAAATTTTTGTTTTCAATTTAAACCTGATTTATTTTTATTTTTTTAATGAAATCGATAAAAATAAGTTTGCATTAATAAATTTTCGGGAACACTTTTGTCCATTACTGTTTGTTAATGTGCCTAAGTGTATGTTTGGTTGAGTAAGTGTAGGTGAGTGTTGATAAAATGAGAGTCCAAAGGGTGAGTGGATATTGAATGAAAGACTGAAAAAAATGAATGAATGAGTGTTTGTTTGCTTGTTTGTTTGTTTGATGAGTTTGTATGTTTTGATGATTATTTGCCTGTCAAAATATTGCTTTCCCTCAACTCAAATTCATGATGATGATGATGATGAATTTCGTTTATTTTCTTCTACCTTTCCCTGCTCTTACTCTTGCTTCTCTCTCTTTAACCCACTTTCTGTCATTCCCATTTCACTCAGCATCATTTTTGAATTGCTGTTGTGAGTTTTCAACTCGTTTACCTTTTGGCATTGACATTTTTATTGCAGCAGAAAAAAGAGTGGAGGTAAAGAAGAAATAATAAAGCATTCACACACACACACACACAAAGACACACTAAATATACATATACAGTGTACTACATGTATTCAGTATCTGTTTATCTACATACAACATGTACATATGTGCATTTCATTTACGAGTATGTACATACAAACGCAATGAAACAAATAAATGAATGAAGAATGATTTTTGAAAATGGCGTTTATCATAACAACATCAACACTTGTACAACAATAAAGATCATGAAGATGATCATGATGATGTTAATAATGATGTCACAGATGATATATAGCTTGTGAGTATGTGTCTAGGGTATCATTATTTGTTTTTATTACCCCTTATGATTTTACTACTCCTGTTATTATTCCTTTCACTACACTTTGACTTTGGCACTTTGGCATTCATCAGAAACACCTGGATCCACACGAAGAGACCAAATTCGTCCGTCATGTTGTGCTCTTGGTTTTTGAGCTATCGAGCTAAAATTTAGTACAAATATGTTATGCTATAATTTGTGAAATATTATTTGTTTATGTGAACAAAGGATGTGAAATTTTCAGATGAGGTGAAAGGTATGAAAATTTCGGTGTGTCAAAGTTAATATTCTGACTTATTTTTTGTCTTTGCTTTTCATTTATCATAATTTTTTTCTTTCATTTTTTTCTTACAATAATTTTTCACTCTTTTCTTGTTTTTTTTTTTTTGTTTCTTTTTGTTGTCTTTCTTTTCTTCGCATTTTGTGTTTTTAATTGAAATCGCATTCATAAAAGTGAATTTACCATAAATTTCACATTTTCAAGGCAGCAACGACAAAAACAACAAAATTGTACAAATAAAACAAAATGCGAAAATAACAATAGAAAATTTATGGTCTTCATTTTTGTTCTGTTTTTTTTCTTCATATTTCTTTCCTTTATTTTTCGTTTTAATTTTTTTTTTAAATTTTATTTTTGCTTTGTTCATTTTATTTACTCTTCTCTTGAGCGTTTATTCTATTTTGTTATTGTTTGTTGTTGTTAAAATATATACTATAAAAATTTTTGTATCTTTTCCCTTTTGCTTCTCTCATTTCATTGACTATTTTACTGTTCAGTTTCCATTGAAAATGAATGCAGTTTTACTTTTTTCTTCTTTGCTTCCTGCGGATGTAATTACATTCAATGAAAGGCGAAATAAAATCACGACAACAAAACAAAACAAAAAAAATAAGAAAAAAAGGAATAAGAAAAGTGATGGTGGAATGACAAAGGAGGAGGCATGTGATTGTGTAGCGTAAAATTTTGTATGCATTTGGGAAATCAAAATGCAATTGCAAAATGAAAGGAGAAAAAAAAAAAAATGAAACAACAATCGAAGAAAAAGTAAATTAAAATGTACACATATAAATAATTTTTAATATAAAAATGTAAGAAAATTTAGGAAAAAAAAAAACTTTAATCACACCAAAATTTCTATACACTTCACATAAAATGACTGAAACATTTATCTTGAGATTATGATAAAGTATTAAATATGTAAATACTAAGCATTAAGTATCAGTTCATATGGTGGCAATATCTTTTAATTGCGGTATAATGATAACTACAACAAATTCTCTGTAGAGGAAAGTCATGTAAAAACTTTTTAATAATCTCTAGGACTCATCTACAAAAACGAAAGTGTGGATTGTTTAGTTCTATTTGATTATTTCCTTGATGTTTATCATATAAAAGGTGCTTATCACAATAATAAGACACTTTGAAAATTTTATTTCTAACTCTCGCCAAATCTGTGTGGTTTTTATTTTGTAAACAATTAAAAAAGTGAATGAAAACCCGTATTTTTGAAGTTGGAAAAAAACCGAGGTGGACATATCGGCTATTAATATTTATTGTTTTTGTAAAAAATACTGTTGTAGTACAATTTTTTGTTGTTTTAAGATGTAAAAGAAGAAAGTGTCTTATAATTTTGATAAGCGCACAAAAGGGGAATTTCACAATTTTTGTATTTTTCTGATTATTATTTACTAAAGAAAAAAAAGACATTAGTAGACAATAGAATGCCAATAACCCAAATTTATTTTTGAATTTCTATCTTTAAAACCTAACCAGATATTTAAAAAGAACCGAAGTGTCTTATAATTGTGATAAGCACCTTATCGGAAGGTTCTTCTTACTTTTATGCAAACAGAAACATTTGTAAAATAAAACAAAATTAAGATTAATTGTAAACATAGTCTAACTGATAAAATGATACACAACTAAATCGTTTCGATTTTTTTGGATGTCGTATTTATGTCCTTGCAATAAATTTTTTAGTGATAAATTGTCCATATCAAACTTATAATTTGATTGGTTCATATGGCAACTATTCAATATATCAAGCTCTCTGTTCGGCGGAATTATGTCCTAATACTGTTATATTCAGTATAATATAGTATTTTCTTTATATATAGGACATTGATTTCTTAATAAGAAAGCTCTCCATACTTTTTTTCTCTAATCACTTTCCCAATCTCTAGTATTTTAAACTGCATTACTCTAGGTTATTCCTATGTGATGCAAATGTGTTATGTTAGAAGTAATTTTTATATGGCATTTATAAGAATGAACTATTTGCAAAAATAAAAATGGTTTAAGCGTAAAATGAACATTACATTTTATATGAATCGATAGACACAGCTGGGTTACATTTATGAAGCTGGATCATGACAATATCATTATATCTATGTGCATAACAAACATCAGCTTAAAGTAATAATACACTTTTAAATTTAGAAATATTGGAAACAATATCTAGAAAATGCATAAAACATGAGTCTTAGAAACTGAAATTTATTGTTATTTTCATATTTGACTTTTCCATAAATTTTGCAATTATTTATTTGTTCTCATTTCCTGGAAGAAATTCATTTGATTTATTATGAATCTTTAAAGTCTTTGAATTTCTTCATTTCTCTATCAACACAATAGGAAATCAACTAAGCGTATACTTAATATTAATCTTATTAAAGTAGTAGTTTTAATTAAAGAATACAATTATAAAGTGCTTTGAAGAAAATAAACAAAAAAAAAAACAATATCTCATTGATCCAAAAATAAGAGATTTATTTAACATTAGTTATTATTAAGTAAAAAGGAGAGACAAGACTTTTATAAATAAAATAGGTATGTATATCTAACAAAAATGAAATTTCAATTCAGTTAATTAAAGTTTTAGGTTCAAGTATGCATTTCTTAAAATTTTAATTATTGGAAATGTCTGAATTCAGGAAGCATAATACAAAAACTCATTCCATAAAAATTACCTTAAAACCAAAGTTTTTAGCTTTGACTCACTTCTTGAAACTATTAATTTCATCTTTCTATGATAAAACTTCAGTCGTTTACCATTACGATTTTGTGGTATTTGATTTAATTATTTTAACAAAACTTGATTTTACTTAATTGGTTTGTGGCGGCTACAAATAATTATATTTTACTAAAATCACCAGCCATCATCATCCATCGGCGGGAAGTTTTTTTTTTTTTTATAGCTGCATTTTTTCATTTCTGCTCATTCCAAGGATGCCGCTGGTTTGGCAGCACTTTTCGAACACTTCAAATTAAGGTTTAACAAATTCTTTAATATACAAATTGGAAAAAAAAATTAAGTAGGCTTAGTAACTTATTTTAT
The DNA here is from genome assembly GCA_037043295.1 of Amiota minor. Lineage (NCBI taxonomy): Eukaryota > Metazoa > Arthropoda > Insecta > Diptera > Drosophilidae > Amiota > Amiota minor. The sequence continues at coordinate 1,968,582 of JBAMAW010000946.1, forward strand.
TTTCGATGTTTTAAGTCTTTTTTATATTCATATTTATTTTTGTTTCGATTTGGTTTCCATTGTTTTTCTTTTTTTTTTTTTAAATTTTATAAAAATTCTGAGTCGTCTATATTTTATGCATTTTATTAAATGTTTTCAAAATTATTGTGCTTGGGTAGTCTTCGGATTATCAAACAACCATTTCCAAATCAAAGAGGTGTTTGTCACTTAAATTTTAAAACCAAGAGGCCAATCCAATATTCACCGGAACTAACGCGCACTTGCACTTCTGCACTTGATTTCAATCAGGTTACAAAGTATTGGACCTTCGAAAGAATAATGATCAAATGGTTCAGATCGAATAACAGAAAAGAAGACGTCGCCAACGATGAAATTGATGAGGACGAGAGCCTTCGTCGACATCGCAGAAGCCTTCGTAAGCAATATTTCACGTACATGCTAATGGACCCAAACATAACTGAGAATTTAGCAGCCAAATGTAACTTGATGGATAATTTGATGATGGATATTTCTTAATTCCATCTTTTATGTGGGGAAAGGTAAGGCAGCTCGTCCCTATAAACATTTCAAAGATGCAACAAAATATTTTTCGAGTTTAAACTCGAAAGAGAACACGAACCAAGGATCTTCAGAGGAGAATGGCAAATCGATGATGACTGTAAAACAGGAACGCATATTAGATATTTGGCGGAAAAATAGAGAAGTCGTTTGTCTACAAGCATTTCATAATATCAGCTCGCTTGAGGCCTACACACGAGAAGCATCAATTATCGATGCCATGGGTTTGACTCATTTATCGAATCGAAAACATGGTAGATATTATGGTATTGTAAGGGATATATTCACTGCGGAGCAAAGGCGACTCTTGGGAGTGGGCTTACTCTATAGAGCAATGCACATCTATTTGGCTGAAGGAGAGACTGGCATTGGACCAGCAGATGTTACGCCTGGTTGTTAATTCATTTGAAAAACTTATGGTAATGGGCACAATTGAATCGAAATTTCTGTGTTCTATTGGAATCAAATTATGAAGGAAAGTAACTTTTAAATGTTAAATAAATAGTGCCACTTCAACGGCGATGAGTGAACTTCATTTTCTGAAGAGTCATCAATCCCATTGTGTTTGTAATGCAAAGTGCATGTAAAAATAATAATAATAAATTTTGTACTTTACGATGAGTTTCTTAAGTTTAAGTATATGAAGGATGAAAAGTTCAAAAGTCATAAATGTTAAAATACCAAATGAGTAAGAATAGATAGATATATGGTATGAGGTGGATGTGTTCGACTATCCTTATATCCTAGATACGAAGATGCTTTAGGTGGAAGCATATTTAAATTAATATTAATTTATTATTTTCCGAATTCGAAATGAGGAACTTTGCTTATTGTGTTTTCATTTACTACCTTTGTACGACAATTAGCAGTATCTTCATTAAGTCCCACCTTGGCAGCTTGAAAACAGTGACGGATGGACATGACTGCAACTGCTCTCGTATCAAGGTGACTGACTACATACTAATCCATCGCCGACTACATTGTCTCCACATGAGCCTTGGGCCAAAGGCCAAGGGAAGGTTATTTATGCACTGCTACGTCGCTTCATACTTTCTGTTTAATTATAATAATTACCTTATTCTCAGTATTCCATGAGGCTTCGCCCTTTACCACAAATTTAATTATGGCGCTCAATGTCGTCAGAGTTCCTCCCATATCAAGCATGTTTTATTTGTGTGAGAAAAATCTTGTGTATTTGATGAGAACAAGTCAGGTATTTTTTGCATGGTTTGTATAGTACACAGCAGTATCGATCTACATGATTGAAGGTATTGATGAAAGAAGTTTGTTTGTAAGAAACTACGTAAATGAGAATATCGTTATTAAAGAGAGGGGAAAACTATATATCGTAATAATGATAATTGAAATAGAAAACTATAAATGAAATTAAATCAACATTTTAGCATTTATCATTTTTTAATTATTTAATTGAACTGTAGATCACTTCCAAATTTCATTTGGTGTAAGAAGGCAATAAACGATTTGGTGTTTATCATATAAGCAGCTCATCAAAGACTTTTAAAAAATCATCAAAATAGTATCTAAAAATATATCTTTCTTTTCGCAATTTTTTCACATAAGTATTTCCATTTTTTTTTTTATTTGTTTGCTGTTTTTATTATTGTGGCGTGTTGCAAGAAATGAGTTCATGCTCTAAGTATTTTTTATTTTGTTGCATGTTTGCAATGCAATTTTTGTTAAAGCTTACACAAAATACCATAGTATTTTAGTTCCTTGCCAGAGAATGTTACATGCACCCCATTTTGGGTATATCAACAACATCAATCAAATCAAAAGATATATCGGTCGGTTGGTTGGTTGGTTGGTTTGTCGCTCTTCAACATCGCCATGTCATTGAAGTTGGTTGGTTGCATAGTCAGTAAGCACGCGATTTTCCTTCATGTTGTGTGGTGTTAGTTGTAGCATTTGTATTTCATAAAATATTTATAATTTTCATTTACTTGTACTTAGTAAAAATGGAAAATTGTATAGAAAAATGTGAAATATTTTAAATAAATGCAGTTTCTTTGCTATAATTTTTCTCTTTTGTTACACGAACAATTTCCGCTGTTGCATTTTCATTCATTTTCATTTAATTTTTTTTGTTATTTTTTCACTCATTTAAATTTCGTAGGTTTTATTTTTTTTTCTTCATTTGTGTACATTTAAACACTCAAGTTTAATTAGTCTGACGTTTCATGGTGTTGCGCTATTGTTGATATTCTTATTGTTGTTGGGCTATTGTCACTAATTGTTGTTGTTGTAATGTATGTAGAACAATTGCCGCAGTAACAACAACAACAACAACAATAACAAAAAGAATAGCACAACGGACGATGGACGCATTGTTGTGCATGAAAATCGCATTTAAATCAAGGTCAGGCCGAGGCAATTATACAATGTAAAATAACCGTTGGTTGGTTGGTTGGTTGGTTGCTTGGTTGGATTCCTTTTTCACCCCTATCACTCTCTCTCTCTCTCTCTCTCTCTCCATTACCTCTTTTTCTTCCCCTTTACATTTTTTGGTTTCATTTTTGTTTGTTTTCTACAATTCTTCTCATCACCATAACCAAACTTTGCGTTTCACATTTTCACCGTCACCGTCACCATCACCTTCACCATCATTATCATTATCACCATCATTATAGTCATCATCATCATCATTATCAATGCTTTCCTTTTGATTTTATTTTGTTTTGTTGTTTCATTCTTTTTCTGCTTTCTACATTTCTATATTTCTACAACATTTGCAATGAACAGTAAGTAAGTAAGTAAGTGCAGCAAGGTTTGGCGCATTGTGTCGCATGATACGTTACGTGATTTTAGTGTGTTAAATAAGTGTAGAGGAAAAGGTATGTACATACATATATCACTGAAGAAGGGTATGAAAGGGAATATTACTTAACTCGGTCTACATTACGTTGCTATTCACAAGTTCTTTTTGGGTTCCATTCATTCATTTAACCATTTCTTTATTCAATATCCGTGTGTCTTGCATTCTTAATGATTTAAGTTCCTTTAACTAAATTTCGTTGCATACTTTTCTGTTGAGTTTTGTTTTATTGTAGCATTGTGTTTTTTCAATTTCTTTTTTTTTTCTGTTATTTCCTTAAATTTATTTTGTTTTCTACTTTTACTTCTTTATTTTTAATGAATTATTTTCTTTTTCTGCATCGTCTGTTTTCATTTGCTTTTAATAGGATTATGTTGTTGTTGTTGCTGTTTTTGTTGATTTAATGATTTTTTTTTTAATTATTTTCTTTATTTTTTTGTTGTTTGTATATTTGTTTCTGTGTATCTTTCATTGTGGTTGTTGCTTTTCTTATTTGGTAAGAAATACCAAAGAAAGTTAAGTGCATAAGTTTTGTCGCATGAAATACTTTTTATTCATTAATGTATTTCCGTTTCCCACTTAACTTTCTTTTCTTACTGTTTCGAAACTCTCCGTGTTTTTTGTTTTCTATTGTATATTATTTCTTTCATGTTCTAGATTTTATTCTTTATTTTTTATTTTTTTGTTGCTTTTCACTTATTCATAACCGAGCATTTGTCGCGCTAATTAAATAATAAATAACATTTCAATTCCTTTTAGAATTTCCATTAAAGAATTCTGTAAGATTGGAATTTATAAATAAATGAAAAATTCGAATCGATTAAAATGTTTTAAATTATGCAAAATAAGTATTATTTTTAACATAAATTGAAATTAAAAAATTCTTAAGTCATTTATTTTCAATAATTTCCATTTCTATAAAGAAAGCAAAGTGCTGAAGTTTCATTTCATGAAGCATGAAAACTGTTTATTTATTTTAATCCACTTGGCGTTTTATTTATAAACATATTAATCAAAATAATACAAATCTGTCATTTGCAGCAATAAAAAGGATAATAAATCTAAAGAAATTCCTTATAAAATACATTTTCTATTTATTTATAGTTTTTCTTGTCGTTTAGTCCATGCCACTCCTTAGACCCATGAAACACAATCCATTTGTTCTGCCTCCCCCTGCCTTTTTTTATCATTATAAGTTTACTCACATTAGTCTTCCTCTATTCCTAAACTCTATCTGTCTATATACTTAGTATGTATGTATGTGTATTTTGTATTTATATTTGTGTTCAGTTTATTGGTTCTTTCATTCATTCATTTTGGTCTTTCAAAGTTATGTGTTCCGGAAATTTATTAATAACACGTCCATATTTCCCATCATTTCAGTTCATTTCATTTGACTCCATTGTTTTTCATTTTACTTTTACTCTCATATTTTCTTTTGCCTTCAGTTTTGTTCATTCATTTGTTCCATCAAAATCAGAATTCAATAACAACTTGTGGTTATCATTACACTGGGAAAATTTTATTTCAAATTGCTGTTACAAAAAATTTCATCTATTCTTATACTCATGTTGTAGGACTAAGCAAAATGAAGTTATAGGACAAATTATAACATCGAAGAAATATTCTTATTAAGGGATTCTATCTATTATTATATAGAGTATATTACCTTATGGAGCCTCTATGTAGGCTTCTCTGCCCATTTGTTTTGAAAATCTGTTTTTATTTCTAAGTAAACTTAGTTCCACAGGTTTTGAGACATTGTTCGAAGAAAAGTTCTATAGTTTTGCACATATCGAACCGAGACTTATTTTATTCATTCTTTATTTCTTGTTCAACACATATCTTTAAAGTGTATTTGTTTTTCTATTTCCATTAAAAATAATTCCCTTAGTTTTTCATGCATCAACCTGTTGTGATAGTCACATGTGATCGTGATTTCAATTGTTGAAGTTCTTCCTTTACTAACACTGTCAATTTATGAGACCTATGTCTTAGAAGTTACCTTGGTATTTCATTGGCGTAATCAAATGTGAACAAAAAAAAAAAACACAAAAAATATTTCATCAAAAATCAAACAAATGAACTTAATAATTGATTTTTGATTATAGTTGAATAACTAAAACTTGATATAAAATATCATTAAGAAATAAATCGAAAGGCATGAAATTCAATGTTAATTATGTTTTTATCACATTGTTTAATTACAAGATTATTTTATTTTTGGATGAATGCATTGATATTTATTGTATATACAATTTTGTTTTCAGCTTAACCAAATTCATTGTATTGTCTTGTTTCATTGAATAAAATTTATTATTATTAACATATTTCTCCATTATTTTCCATGTAAAATATATAATAAGTATTGGCTTCATTTAACTAAGTACGTTTTCGATTTCATTTGGGGTTTTTGTGGGTTTCGAGGTTAGGGTTTTTGTTCATTGTTGCAGTACTCTGATTTACTGTACTTGGTTTGATTTCTGGTTAGTTTTTGTTTTTGATGAGATTTATACTATAGCTTTGACAAATTTTTGACATTCGTTCAATCATCCATTCATTTATTCATACGATATTCGATGTTTCGTGACAGTTTAGTTGAGTTTTCATTAGATTTCCCAGTGAAGTTCGTTTGTGCAAAGTGGCCGCAAACCGATTGATACCATACCAACAGTTGAAAATGCTTTCACATGCAACCAAATACAACCAAACCATCGTAATCCTCTAATACAAGTATAGCTAAGTTAACCATACTCCACCTTTTACTCATTCTCTCTCTCTCTCTCTCTGCCTCTCTTTCTTTGGGTCTCACTCTCAGTGTCCCTGTTAGTGTGTCATCAACCAACAAACGACATCAATTCAAAATGAGCTAAACACTTTATTCTTTCACTCGCTTATAAAATGAGGGCGTTGAGTCCCACATACATGCATAAGTGAGGCAGGTTTGGGTGTGTCTGTGGTATGCCTTGATTGTTTGTGGGTGAAGAAGAGAGATGAGTTTTGTTCGTAGCACGAATTATCGATAAAACATGTGAATGATGGCGTGTTTCTCTCATTTGTCTAAAGATACGAAATCATCTTGGAAAGCGGTGAAGGTGAAAGGATAATAAAGAAGGAAAGCAAAAATAGAAACAAAAACAAAAATCAAATAATGAAAGAACAATTTAGTTTTAGAATTTTGTGACGAAACTTGTAATTTGTAAGTTTATGTTTTCTTTTAAATTGAAAATCACAAAATGGAGCAATGAATTGAATAGTTAGTTGACATTTGTTTATAAATTTGTACTATTTGTATTTTAGCAATTTTATCGCAATAACAAAAGAGAAAATCAAATTATCGCATGTGTCAAAAATTTGACTTGAAAAAGGCGCACATCTACTACACATAGATACACACATATCAAGTATGTTACACCCTACAAAAATAATGGTATTTTTGTATGATAAAAACGATTAAATATGCAAGAGAAGAGGAGAAAAGATGTATATTTCAACCATCAGTCAGATCTTTCAACAGAATCTCAAGGAACAAAAGTTCGAAAATTCAAAAAATTAAGTTTTTAAAGTAAGAAAGGAGATTTATTTATATAGATATTTTACTCAAAAAACAAACAACTCTCTACTCAGAGCCAAATTGTATTGCAACTGTAAATTAATGGAAGAAATATCTTAATAAATATTTTGAAGATCGGAACATTTACTTAAGGATAATAATTAAAGAAAATTTCAAGATATGTTGCAAAAAACAACAGATAAATCTTGAATTCAAATATTGACGATTAAATCTTTATTGTACAATAACAGAGGCTAAGCCTTTCAAGCATAGACTGATAGACTATGCATAATTAAACACAAAAACTTAGCTACAAATATTTTTTTTTTTTGTGTATAGAGTGAGCTACTTACTTAATTTTAATAGAATATATACACTACTTTTTAGAGATTTCAGTTTACATATTGTAAGGAAAAAATGGAAACAGAGAAAAATCTTGCTATAATTAGTTTTAGGAAATGAATTTACATACAATACTTTTTATAATATTAACAGAATCTAGAAGATACTTGTACTTGTATGTATTTAGCATTTGCTTAATTGTGTAGGTAAACTGTAGAAAAATTAAATTAAATTAAATTACTTAGAATCATTTTGATTCGTTTGCAGCTTATATAAGTTTGAATTACCCCAAGCAACTTAAGGAAGGTTATAATTAAAAATCTACATGATCTAAGGCCATCAAATTCTCTTCTGGAATTGATGAAGTCTTGAAGTTTGCTGGAGAGAACTTTATTTATTACGCTTAAGTTCTGATATATGTATTTTCATTGTTTAAGGTATTTTGAATGTCGTCTATACTGATATCAAGGATCATACACACACACATATAATATACTACATACTCGTACATATGCATGTATGCCAATTCGTTTTGTTTGTAAAGTTTATCCTCCTTCTTTTTTTTTTTTTGTTTTTTGATTTGTTTGGGATTTGAAATGTGCAATGTACGAGTAAATTGTTTTTATAATTTACTTTTTTCTATGTTCTAATATTCCATTTATTTTTTATTATTTTTGTTATCGTTGTTGTTGTTGTATAAACTTTGATCTACGCCATCAACCATTTGTACATTTTTTATTTATGTCGTCCCTCCACTAGTCGCTAAACTCCCACTCTATGGCCCTTTAGGAAATGTTTGTTACCTGACTTCGTTCGAGAATGTTATTGTATGTATAAAAAAAGTAAAATTGCATAATTTATAGTTTGGAAAATGTTAAAATTAACTTTTCATAAGTTTTTTTTTTTTTTTTTTTTTTTGGTAAAACAGTTTTAGTATCGTTCATCGTATGAACTATTTTAGCTGAGATTTACGTGAATCGTGTAAGTATTGTATATAAAACGACATTAGAAATATATTCTGGATGTACAAGGGTAGCTTGCTAGTTTAGATATGTTAACTGTAGACCTGCTTAATTGACAATTATAATTTAATATTCATAGGTTAATGATAGTTTAAAGTGCGCTTGTGTTATCACACAAAGCTAGGTTAGGTTAGGTTAGGTTACACAAGTCGCTCGAAAGTACACGCGAGTTCACCCAGAAGCCATTGAGGTGCCTGATCATAGGGAAGGGAGTTCTGGATGAGGAGAGGGAATAGGTGTAGTCAAGGAAAAAAGAAAAGAAAGAAAAAGGTAGGTTGTGCCAAATTGGTTTCAGAGGTTGCCCCAAAAATCAACCACGAAAGCAGCAGACAGAAGTCTTGATATGGAACGTGCTGCCTTTGGGCCATCTAACAAAAATGTTTCATTTGTAAATGTGTACTTAAAAACAAATAGTTTAACCTTACCGAGAAGAAGAATAAAGCTCATTTTTTTTACTTTGTCAATCAACATTTTTTTTTTTTGGTGACTCAATAAGCAAATTGAGGTCTGTCAGATGCATGATTTGATCCGAAAAGAAAAATCTTATAAAACTAACCATTTATTGAAATATTCTAGACAATTTTATTTAGTTCCAGCGACATGGACAGTGGATCTCATGTTTGTTGATCAATATTTGTTGGACGTTAAAAATTAAACTGCAACTAAATAAAATTGATGGATAAAATGTCAGACAATCTGTCAATTTAGGAAAGAAGCAAAAAAAAAAACAAAGCAAAGGAAAAATGGAAAGCAAAATGCTGTAGTGAAACGAAACAAAGAAGATTGAAGTGAAAGCAAAAACAACAATAAATTGGAAATGTGTTTGTCAAAGAGAAAGTAAACAACTATTAAATGTTATCCTTATTGTTCATGTTATTGTACTGTCGTTCTTCATTTGATATAGTTTCATAGAGGAAGAGTAAAACCGTACATATGTATGTAAGTGGTTAGAACATATGTGGAAATGTGCGTCATAGTCAGACAAGTAGAACCCATCAACAGAATTACGAACCTGAACTGAACATAATATAACCGAATCAAGCCATCTGGCTGTGAAACCAAAGCAAAATAGTCCATGCTAGACAGTGCCTGAAAATGACCCCAAAACAGGTGTAAGAAAGGGAAAGGAAAATTAAAACGAAATAAAATAAAAAATAGTGATTGATGATTTCTTGTGCGCTATCAACATGGGAAATTGACATGAAATAGAATAAATAAGAGTAGATATGAAGAAATCAATCCAAGAAGTCAACATGTTCCCAAAGGACACAACACGAAGTGAGTCAATTATAAAATGCTTACGAAAGTGTTTGATTATCTTGACATTAGTATTGCAGATTTGAATGTCATTGAAGCCATTCACAGCTGAAAACTTTATTTCTAGTGGAGCCTTTGGGTAATAAACAAATTTATGCAAATTTTCTCTATTTCTATGTAGCATTGGAACTTTATTTTCTTAGAACCATGATGATGTTATGGTGATGGTGATGGTGATGGTGATGGTGGCGATGATGCAAATGTGCTTGGTTTTGTTTTGCTATGCAAAGCACGCAAAGCAATGAAAGCAAAATACACGAAAACAATTTCATATTTTCCAGTTGCCATTCATTGGGAACAAGAAAGAATAAAAAACAAAAACAAAAAGAAGAGTATGAAGCACTATTCGTTCACGTGATTCGTTAGTTTTATCCTTTGGACTAACTACACACAGTCTCTCACTTCTCCTTCCTCTATACATAAAGCTATCGTTTGAATCACCCTAGTGGTATAACTTCACACTCTTATGTATGTATGTATGTAGTAGCCTTCCATAGTTCCCTCATCTAATACTCGCTTGCCGATTTTCCAGCTCTCTGCTTCCCACTTTTTCTACTGATTCCTAGCTACTCAACTCCTGCTTTTCTGCTTCCTGCTCTCCCGCTCTACTTTCTCTTAAATCCTTCATCATCTTTCACTAAGTAGTACTACATATTCAGTTTGTTTGCTGTCGCCAAAAATTTTAACAAGTTACGCTTTCTTTTCATTTACAACTTCGTTTACGTTCGTTTTCCTTTTGTTTCTGTTTTCCTTCCTTCGTTCGGGCTTTGGTTTCTTACTTAAGACTTAAGCTCTTCATCAAATACTTCAACTTCAAGTAGAGGTTTTTATGTTAAGCAAGACTCCGTGATCGTTTACTTACTTTTCCTTTTTTTTGTTTTGTCTCCATTTCATTACGCTCAAACGCCCACTGACCCAGTCTCTGTCAGTTTCCATTAATCTATCTATCAAACACTTGCCCTCATGCATACTTTACGCAATATTCTACGTGCAAATTTGGTATTTTTTCGTATTTACGACTTGGTAATACTTTGCTAGCAGCTGATACAATCGCTAAAGCATGGGGGAAGATAGATGAAAAGGGAGATTGTATAGTTAGGTATGAAATGTACCTAAAATAGAAAGAAACCTACGCACAAATTTCAGAAAAATGATAAACAATACAAAGCTTGGCTTCGTTTTGAACCTAGGTATATAAGAGGCGACTAGATACCTTTCCGAATCTTCTATCTTGTGCGTAAATAAGGAATTCTGCATTTTGCTCTCTTAATTTAATGAAGCAGTTTTCTATTTGGTAACCTTTTGGGTACGGAACTCTATTAATAAGCGTGGACTATCCGAAATTTTATTTTGAAAGTTTCACAAAATATGTATTTTCTTTGATTCTGTAACAAAAAAAATAATATTGTAATATGGTTCAATATGCACACAGTTCGCAAAGCACTGTTAAGAAGCGGAGCTCTTTTTAAGCCACAGTTTTGTGAGCATTAACACAAATGATTGGTGCGCTGTGCTTCTCAAATGTTAAATACTAGTTTAAATATTGTTTCTTTTTTAAATCCTTTACGATGGTATGGAACCCTTCGTGCCTCACTTTTGCTTTTATTTATCACTTATAAATATGTTTATAGTAAAAACAAATATCAGTAAAAAGAAAAGTATCGAAGCCCCGCGGCAATGTCATCAAAGTTTAAGAGCCGCTGATCTTATGTAAAGGAAATATGTTAGAACAAATTTATTGGATCCCTGGCTCGTACTTATTGTAAAACTTCCTTTAGTTAATGTGTTTTGCCAATTTCTTGCCTTCTTATTATAATTTTATAACAAAAATTGAATGTTGACGTGTCGCATGTGTCGCATGTGTTGCTTTTGGAGAACTTATACAGCCTCTTTGTACCCTCTCCATCCTCTACATGGACCATGGAGAAGTATCATGCAACATTTGGCTTTATAAGGAACATGAAATGAAAACAACTCATCAGCGTGAATATTTGCTATTACACTCAGATATACTTTCTCAAATGCTCACAAACGCACACACATGTTCCCACTGAAGTGCCACTGTATTTGTGTATGTGTGAGTGTGTTTATGTAAATGGCTTAAAGTCAAAGAAAGGGGTGAAAGGATTTCATTAGAATTTGTTTCTAAAGAAAGGCGGTAACAATCTTGAAGCTGTTTCCGTTCTTGGAACACTCACACTGACTGACTTACACATACATACATACATACTTGGATGATACGTGACTTTTATGAGGTTAAGTTGTTGTAGTTGTTATACATATACATATACATGTGTACCAAGATAACACACAGTTGCATATTAATGCTTTGACAAAAGGGATTAATGTAGATTATTTTATGAATGACATTTCATACTATGAACACGCTTATGAGTCTAAAGTCGTAGTCGTTTTTATGATTATCGTTGTTAGTTCTGGTGCTTTTGTTGTTGCTGTTGATGAGTGCTTAGGGCGCCATTGTTTTTGATTTTACCCACTGTGCCAACAACCAACAACTGAGAACTAAGAACCGAGAACCGAGACGGAGAACCATCTAACCCAGTATATGATGTGAGTTGTGGTCATGTTGACGCCATCAAACGACACGACATAACACAACAAAATAGAATAGAACAGAACAGAACAGAGTACAAGTATCTTGTGGCTATGTACAAGTACTTACTTTCAGATACATACTTCTTTTACATATACATCTTTTATACATAAGTACATATGTACATATGAATATTGCAAAATGTTCATTCGTTCATTTGCTCTGTTTTCGGTTATTGCACTAAGTGCGTTCACTCGCTCTCTTCGCTTCACAGAACCCTTTTGGTTTTACTATATTGACCCAATTTGTAATGAAATGTGTTTGCTTCTCGTGCTTGTGGTCACAAAAGTTCGGAACAGAATCAAAGAACCGAACCAACTGACGCTGGGTTGGCCATTAGGCCCATTACTACATCAACATCAACATCTTCCTTCTTCCTTCTTCCTTCTTCTGTCAAACAAATGTCGAAATGCATTTCAATAAATAAAACAAATAATAATAATAGAAGAGATGTTAGACGACGACAAACTCTCGTAAATAAATAAAATGAAATGAAAACAGACAATAACATTTATTCTTAAAGACATTCGTGTCGTATGAGTAATGCGATTGTTCAAGTTATTTAGAGTAAATTTGAATGCATTTCAAACATAAACTTTTTTTCAAATAAAAATTAATCAAGTAAAATATCTATGGTGGATAGTCGTTTTTAATGAAAATGTAATTAAACCTTTAATAAACGTTGAAGAATTTCTATCTTAAATTTTAATGCAAGTGAATTTCAATATTTCTCATTTCATTATTACATTTTCCCAATAAATTGTATAATTTTTTTTTTTTTTTTGTTAGAGAACAATTTATTTTTTATTCAATTTATATCTGAGCTACTATTGTATTTACATTAAAAATTGTATACATTTTTTCTTTTTTAAAGAATTCTGCTTTAAATTTTCGGGAACTGTAATACTCATATATTGATCAAATTTTGTATTGTCTCTGAACCGAAGTCCACCTACATGCAACTCATGAAACATAAATGCCAAGTCTAAGTGAAGACTCTTTTTGAGATGGCGGATATTCGCAATACATATTAGCAAATGAATTTATAGTGAGGTCACCTCAAGTCTGCTACAATACATTTACCTATATGGCTGTATCTTCCGATTGCATTATTTCTCATCGAGATCTGAGCTTCTTATTGAATGGTAGTGGAAGTGTAATCTAAGCAGAAACTGAAAATAAGACTACGAAATGGGGCACTATACTTTTTCATGATTAGATTTATTTTCTATCTATTCTCAAGTATTTAGCGGAATTAAATTCATTTTGTTTAAACAATTTACATCAAAATACGAGTATGTACAATTTATAAATTAATTAAAAGGTCATAAAATCAAAAGTATTGACCGCTCTGACCTAAACCCATAAATATGATCACTGTGTTGACCATTTTAAGGTCCCCACCAAACAACATCGAAGCCAAGCACTTTACTAATGTACATACTTTCGTAAAGTATCTTAAGCTATGTAATTCAAACTGAATCTCTATTTGAACTCAGTATCCTTTGGTTCAAAACGAAGAAATAAAAGTGCTAAAACTTTTCTAGTTTATTAAATTACCAGAAAAAGACAAAGTTTTTGCCAAAGCTCAAATCAAGAAGTCAAAAACTTTTTGCAATACCATAAAATTTTATCTATTTACATATTTACTAAGTATATACATATATGTATCTATCTACGAGCATGTTTAAGTCAATGTGGATTCAGTATGCATATAAAAAATAGTAGATAAAAAGATACAAATTCCCATAATATGAAAAAACAAGATACAACCGAAGAAAAAGTATAAGGAAAGTTGTCCAAAAAATCGTGTCTAACTTTGTTGTCATACAAACACCTTTCATTTCACCACTCACAAGATTGACTGGTGAAGTGATAAGCCGCGAAGTTACTAAGGAACATAAAGGAATAGAAAAAAAAAATACTCCAAGTTATAGACATTTATAGAAGTAACCAAGAAAACATATGTATGTAGAACAACTGTAGAAGACAACAAACAGGAACATTAATGGAAATAGGTAACATTAAAACTAATGGTAAAAACGGGAAACAAAGATATGAAAAAAAGGAGTAAAAATTATATGATGAGATGATAGTGAGAAAGCATAAAAGAAAATCTTTGGAAAAAATGGGTGAAATAATAATAAAAAATAGGATACCAAGGCAACAAATGTATGAGTGGGAATTGTTATTGTAACGTGTCCTTTGTCGCCTCGGGCAGGTTGCTGCTGGTGCTAAAAGGGAATCTTTTTTACTACAATATATTGTATCTATAACTTCCTTACTTCCATTCCAAGTCAAAAAGAACACTGTAATAAAAAGCTGCGCAGTGCGCACCCAACTACCATTGATAACGGTGTAACAGCCAAAGAGAGTTCACCATTTAACTTCTGTTTCTCTATCTCTCTCTCTGGGCTGCTTAGTTTATATTCTCACCTAATCTCTGGTAACGGTTGAATCGTCTTTACCATCCTTTTCTTTGTGTTATTTGATTTTTTGCTTTGCACACTCTTTCTTTGCAGAACCGTTTTTCTGCTGTCTGCCTTTACATGGCCATTTCTTGCGTATGAAAGCTGAACGAAGAATGAAACCCCAGCAAATTATTGTAGTATTGCAAGAGACTTAGAGAGAGAGAGAGAGAAAAAGAGAGCCAATAGCTTACTGCGTTACTATCTTCAATGCTCTCTTGTTTAGTATATGAATATTTCTCTATTCTCGCAGAAAGTTGTTTTCTGAAAGTTAACTGCTACTCATCATAGGTTTTTGGCATCATTTTATTGTTTTACTAGTTAAGTCAATTCGCAGTACCTTTCTTTCTCTCTTTCTTCCTTTCTCTCTTCTCTCTCTCTCTCGCTCTCGCTCCCTATCACACTCTTTTTCACTCTTTCTCACACCATCCAAGGTTCGGTGGGACCATTTGACTCTCACACTTTGCTTATGCGTCATTTTGGCTATGTGAGTTCTATGTGCAAAGAAGAACTTATAGTCTTAATTTCTGTAATATCACTCACTCTCTCTCTCTCTCTCTCTCTCTATGTCCTTCTTTATTTCTTATCTCACTCGCTCAATCTTTTAGTCTATACATGTGTGTGTGTGTGTTTGTGTGTGTATGTTAGCCGAGTACAATAAAAACACGTTGAAATATTTTTTCAGCATTGCAGCATTTGTACGCATACAAGTAATTTCAATCGTTCGCCTTCTTCTTCTTTGGGTACCATTCTTATTTTCTTTTGTTTTGTTTTGTCTTATTTTGATTATTTGTTTGGTTTGCCCATCACTAAGGCAAGGACAGACCCCTTTGGCTAACGAAATGTTTTTGCTAAAAGCAAAAGGGACGACAATAGTCTTCTGAGGTTTTCTCCTCGAAGAATAAGGGGTTTTCTCAACTTTGCTATCAACATTTCTTATAATCATTATCAATCACTTTAGACTTCTTCTTCTCTCTACTCACCACCTTCACCTTCATTATGCATTAACAGTAACTGCTGACACTTTCTCTTCTCTATGTTTCCTTCATTTTTACCAAAGTTGTTGCCGTTGTTTTCTTCGCTTGACTTTTCCACCTTGGGTTGTTTACTGCCCCCTAATCGCTTTATTTTCACATTGCACAGCGAGTCTATGCTTACTTGTTGCTTGACGTAGTTGTTGCATTTTTTCTTTTCTTTAGTTTCAGTCTCTTTAGTCTATTTTCTTTAGTTGTCACTTTTCGTTCTGCGTTTTTCCTTGATAGTAAGTTTTCTTGTTCTCTCTACTCCCCACTTTTTTACTACTGTTATTTTTTCTGTGTGCTATGTGTACTTGTAGTTCTTTTCATTTACCTTTCTTTTTTTAGTTTGTTTTCTTCTGTTACTACTCATTTTACGCTATTTGACATAATGCGACGTACAAGTTGCGCACTTACCCCAAATTCAAAATTCGGTTTCATACTGAAACACACCTCACTCACCATTGCCATCACCATCACCATCACCATCGCCATCGTCACCATAACCATAACTCATACTCACCACCATCATCATACATCACACCATTACCTTTTACCAACAAAACAAATACGAGTACAGCACACTCACCACACTGCATTTTGTTGGGTTTAACTTTCTTCAGCATGGGTCCCATTCTGTATACAGTTTTTGAAGGTAGTAAAGATGGTTATTTTTGTGTTTCGAGGTGGTTTATACTTTTGTTGCAGTTTTTTTGTTTATATTTTTGTAATCATAATTGTTAGTACCGTTGTTCGTTCTTGGATTCTTGTTGTTGCTGAGAACTATTTAAGCTTTATTGTGTTTGTGTATGCACACACTACATTTACGAACGAAATTCAACACTTCCCCCGAATGTATGCAATGCTTTTTTAATTTACACGAATGCATTCACTCATCATCTACGTACTCGTATTATTTATGCATGTAAACATTTTTAACAAGTTTTCTTTTCTATTTTTAAATTCCTACATTTTATATACTCGTACTACATCAAACTTAGTGTTGTAAATGATTCTATATCGAAGAAATTTTGAAGCAAGTAAATATAAAAATGGTAAGCATTGTAAGAGAATCGTTTAAGCTCCTTATATCCGACCAACTATGCGTATGCCAAGCTGTTAGTCAGTTTTAATTCAGATGGATAACAGATCATTTAAACTCTACTTTCATGCAAATAACCTTTGAAAATTCTCAGAAATTTATATTTGTGTCAAAGCTCTTCCTTCCTTCCTTCCTACCTTTCGCAGAAAATTCTCTAAAAGGCAGTGAAAACCGTATCAAAATCCATTGCGTGGTTAGAAGCTCTGCGTATCGGGTCGGACAGGAATTACGACTTTGCTTTATATTGTAGTGCAATATGTAATGATGATACACGATGCGATATGCTATTTCATTTTTTTTAGGATTATATTAGTGATTAAAGTCAATTCGCCAATCATCACTACAATAATTTATCAAATACTTTTTTAATTCGTCTTCCAAAATCATCGTTTAGTTGTTTTCACCCCATTTTAGTCAGCAAATTTTATGATGTTTGTTTTAGCAATAATGACTTGCGAATTTTCATCATCATACATCAACTCAACAAACCCATCAACTATTTATCTTATTGTTTATGGTTTCAGCCCAATGGGAACCAAACGGAACCCTCATACTAAGGATACACTATTCGTCCATCTTGGGACTCTATTTCATGAACCGTAATAGGTAGAAAGTTGATTGTGTTTGTCTTATGGGGGCTACAGCAACAAGTACTAAAACTAAAATATAATTTAAAATTTAAACCGGTCCCCATACAAGAAACATATGGGCTTTTATGGGAGCTATACGATCCACTAACCCTAGGGTCATAGTTAATGGAAATGGATTAGAAACTTCGAGAGTTGAAATTGCAGTTTGATCGGACTAGGAGGTCCATACAAACCCCCATTAAAGTTCAGGTTCTTATTAGGGAAACTGTTGTTTGTTGCAATATTGAACTGAAATTTAGACACTATAAGTTTTTGATACAAGCGCGGTACATTTGTTGGAATCAGCCAAATCAAACACAAACCTTCCTTTAAAATTCAGGTATATAACGACTCATAGTTGATGCCATGATATATGTTAGTTGTACGAGCATTGAATTCACTCACTGCAGTACTAGTTGCGAACACATTCTTGAGGTAGTTCGGTAAATGTGAGACAAGATGTCTTGCTTCAATTTGATTTTAAAAGCACCGATAATGTTTTGACCAACAAATTCCTAATATGAAATCCCTCAGTGACATTAATTACAATATTAAAGCTTGTTAAAATCATAAATAATTTTTCGAGAAATGTGATCTTGTTCCTTGTACACGGTTGCATATGTAGTGGTTTATTCAATTGTTTTTGTATTCGTTTCTCCTGTATAAGTTGACACATGAAAAATTAGTACATTAAAAAATTATGACTCTCTTAAAAAACCCTGCCGTATTCAGTGTTTGACTTCTTAGATGTTAATAGTCAAAAAAAGTAGTATTCAAGGATCAGCAGTTCATCCTTGAATACTTTTTGGCCCATACCGCTTACTTTATCTTTGTCTGCATTGAGTGGCATCCTACGGAAATTTCAATGGCATAAAATTTCAAAGGAAACTAACTAACTTATTGGTTAGATGGGCATTTTGTACTACAATAAATGTTTGCATCATGCGTTTCAAGACAAGAAATTGATTGCTTACTTGCAATACAGTATGTCTTGGCCTATGTTTGTGTGTTGCAACATATTGTACATATGTACATACTTATATACAAATGTAACTATGTTTAGATGTTAGTATTTGTGAGTGCGACACATTGCGACAATATTCGGTTTTACTTAAGTTTGGTTTCTCATGTGCCTTCAACGTGGCTGTCGTCACTGCTTCAATAGTAGTCGTCGTCGTTGTCGGCAGTTGAGACAATGAGACAATGCGGCAAAAAAATGCACCAAAAAGTGCGGCAAATGGTGACTGGAACAAGCAGCAACAACAACACCAACAATGATGGTAACAACACAAATGATGAAATGGCGACGACGAATTTAACAACGTTAAAATCCCAGAAATACCGCAAGAATAGCAATAAACATTGAATAACATGAAACTGAGAAATAGAAGAATACAAATATTATAAAATGGAATGAATAGCATTTCGGCTCTAAGGCTAACTTAAAGCCTGAATACTCTACACTCGGATTTGAAAATAGCTAGGTAGTGGATTTCTATCCTAACACAATTTTGTCTCCAAGCAATCTAGAACCATAAGTCGGAGATTCTATAAAGAAAATACATACATATGTGTAAATATTCAATTGGTGTAAATTTTCGAGTTGAGAAGATCAAATTTTATTCTAAAACGATATACAGGTATATTGAAATCCCCGATAACTGATTATCTCCATATAGAATTATCTTTAAACAACTTGTACAATTAGCATTACACATTACCTAACTTAAGGTTAAGACCTTTGCTTTTTCCCATACTATAATTTAATATTTATCTCCCCCGATACTAACAATGTAGGGTGAAAACAAGAGCTGAACTTGCACTTATGATATTGTGGTCGATGTTTACCAACACAGGGTTACATTTATTATTGGATTATTGTTGCTAGTGTCAACATTCGGTCGGTGTTTCTGTCTTTGCCACCCATTGCCCTCGAAAATAAGATCTCTGTTTGTACCGCATGAAGATGCGCACATACTCGTATAAGTAATATTCTCTTTACTTAGATACAAAGACATTAAAGACATAAATCCCATATGACATGATACAGATCATGAACTTGTCAATATGTGAAGATTTGCATGGTCATACTGATTTCTAACAGAGTGATAATTTACAGAATAACAACCTTCTTGAAAAACTATATACTCATTTTTCCGGATTGTATCTCGAACTAATTTTTGATTTTAGAAACCTTATCGATAAAACGTCCGTTATACATACAGACATTGGTTGTCACTTGCAATTGGATCTGATTAGTTAAAAGTCTGGCAAAAGGGTTTTTCGATGGAGTTCAAGTCAGGGGAGTCTAATCGACAACATTATTGTTGTTATTATTCACGAATAATCCTTATATTTAGTATTACTACAATTCGTACACTTCCTTTCAGACCAATTACAGGGAAAAAACCATTCCATTGCCTTGTCGAAAAAGATGTTAAGCCACTGTTTCAATTTAGTATTTAAAACTTTGAGATTTGTTAACCACCCTTTCTGACTGACTTTCGCTAGACAAACTTCAATTGAATTATGGGGAATTAAAACGGTTTTATTGTAAAAATATTTAAAATTTTATGTCATTAACTTCGATGTTAGTGGTCCAATTGGTTCTTCCTTTATTGGTTTGTATCTAGATACAAGTGCATACAGACATACAAATCTATTTCAAAGATCTTTCGGAAACATGAGATTGTGAAATTTTTTTGAATTTTACCCATGCAGAGTGGCATATACTTGAAAAATTTTATGCTAAGAAATGCTTTACAATGAGTTAAAAGAAATCCCGTGAAGCAATGGTGAATGGGATTTAGTAATGTTGTAGATGTTGCAATCAATTATCCAAAGCGAAGCATTAACACGACCAGTATATCCCGAGGAGGATCTGATCTGATTTTGGAGACCTTGGAAGTTGTATGAGAGATTTGATATTGTTTTCACATTGTGACCGTCGCTAATACTATGAATGTTTGAAAACTAGGCATGGGGTAATTTTTTAAGAAACATTGCATAAAGAAATGTGATTTCCGTTACTATTTTAATCAAGGTTTTTTTTTTTCTTCTTGTTGTTGTTGTCATGCAAGAATGTAGGCAATGCATATGAGAAAGAAAAAATAAGATGCGTAAATATTTGTTTCTTTCTTTGGTTTTGTTTGTCTTCATCATCGTGGCAACAGGGTGAAGTGCAAATAAAATGAATATATTATTTTTGCAGCAATGCAGGCGAAGAAAAAAGAACAACAAAAAGTAGCAACAATTAAATTGTTAAAATGCACAAAAAGAAAAAAAAAAACAAAGCACACAAACACAAATAATAAAACAAATGAAAATATAAACAGCAAAGCACAAAATTAAATTATAATTTTTTAAAAGCAGCAAACCATTTCACCTCTGCTGAGCTGCAAAACACAACAAAAAAAATTGTAACAATACCAACAACAAAAAACCACAAGAGAAACCCGTTTTGTCTGAATGCCGGCTGCACACAGCAACAACAAAAGCACTCTCTCTTCGGCAACATTCACTTGCTCAACACTCACATGAGACTCTCTCTGAGCACACAATGACTCTCAATTAAAGTGGCTTGCGCTCTCTCACCGTCTAACCGTTTGCAGAGTGTACATGTGGCACTACTCTCTCGTGTAGTACCCTCTGCTTGTGCTTGTGCTGCTTTGCAGCTTTCCCGTTTGTCCGTTAATTTTGTTGTTGACTCGCTTGGTGGCTTCTTCGCTTATAAGCTGCGAACTTTTGCGTTGATAGTTAACAGTTACAGTTGCAATTGAGTTGTTGATTGTAGCGGACGGAAAATTCTAATTAGCGATTCGTGAGTTTGAAATAAAAATTTTCATATACAATTTTATGTGTGTTGCTTGCTGTTTGTTCTACACAGAGAAGCCAACAACAAAATAATTGTTTCAAGAAAAAAGAAAAAATCCAACAAAAAAAATTATGCTGATATAAACATTTTTTGGTTGAAAGAAGACAAATATAAGCAAAGAAAAAAATATTTAATTTCATTGCGTGAAGAAGAGAAAACAATTTTTGCAAACGTGTTTGCGTGTGTGATGAAAAAAGAAAAATCAAATAGCGGCAGAAGCAAGAAAATTCAAAGAAAAAAAAAAAAAAAATAGAGAAACTGAACAAGAAGAACAAAATGAAGACGTGGAATTTTAGTGCATTTTTGCTTGGTTTCTTTTTTTCTTTTCTGTCTTATTTTTTATAAGAATATTTTTTTGTTTAAATTAAAAGTTTTTTGTTTAGTTTCGGAACATGAAAAAGAAACCAAGCAAAAGTAAAAAAAAAAGATAGATAATTTTGTATTTTTCTAAATTTATACTTAATTTTCTTTTTGCAGTGTGTTAATTGTTAAATAGAAGTGATTTCCATATTTCCAAATCTAAATTGAAAAAGAGAATATAAAAATTCCAAAGCGAATTTTGATAATTCGCAATTAGAAAAATCCAAAGCCACGCGATACACTAACAACAACAACCACATAACAACGTCCACATCCACTGAGCTTAGCTTCAGCGTGTGAAAGAGGATATAAAAAAAAAAACCAACAAAAACTACATTTCACTTTCCAAAAACAACCAACAACAAAACAAAAATGGTAAGTTAGTTATTCACCATCCTTTTTTTTATGAGTACAAAATACTAAATGAGGGAAATGACTTGAAGACAACAAATTTATTAGAATTGTGAGTCAATATAAAAAAAAAAATCCAAACTAAATTTGTTTGAGTTTGTTTTACCCTCCCTTAAAGTAACTTCTTTTCATATGTTTATGTGTTCTTTCTTTATTAAACTCTTTTTGGTTGTTTTCTGTTTCAAAGCTTTTAGTTTCTTTTGTCAGGCAGACTAAGTATGAATTCTGCCTGCATCGATTTCTTCCTTTATTTGCTTAAAATTTAAGGGGTTTTTGCATATTTCTGTCTGTATGAGCTGATCTTCTTGTCCCTTCACCCTCTCTAAGTTATTTCTCTTCTTACAAAGTTTTATGCACGCGCATCATTCTCTAATCTTATCTTCACTTAATTAAATTTGTATACTTATGCATAAATACTTGATAAGGAATTTAATAAATTCTACAGAATCAAAGAGTGAGAGTAGCATCACGTTTACATTTTTATGAGTCTGTTCCCATTTTCCCTTGTTTTGGTATGTAAAATGTAATACCATCACCACCACCCTTTTTTTTTTTATTTTCATTGCCTTTTTCTCTCCTTTTCTGCTGCTACTTTTATGTAAAATGGCTGATCAGGACCGACCGGCTTTGCCATGATATTTTCCCTTTTTTATATTAAAAACCATACCCTAAGTTCCTATTTTCTTTTATATCATTTTCTTGTTCTGTTTTCACATTATTTGTTGTGTTTGGTTGGTTTGTTTTTTTTTTTTCGTTTTTACTTGTCCATTTCTTATGATTTGGTATTTTTCTTTAATTTTACCGCATTTGGTATTATAAGTATATTTTCGATTTTGTTGAAAAATTGAGGTTAGAAGCGCAAAGAACTGAATAAAGAAGAATACAAAAAAATTCTTTTACAGACCGACGACGGCAAAGCAGAAGCAGCAGAGCAACAACAAAGCTTGTAAATAAGAGAAGAAATAATATATAGAGAATTGCTTCTTCTTCTTTTTGCATGCCTTGTGTGCCACTCATTCGTTCGTTCGTTTGGTGTTTACTCATTTTAACCGTTTAGCATGCGCGAGTTCTCTCATTTTACCGATTCACACACTTTTGTCTCTGCTAGCTCTCACTCTCTCTTTCTCTTGGTCGCTTCTGTTTTTTTGGCTGCTTGTCAATGCTAAAAGTCAAAAGAAACAACTGAGTCTACAAACTATTGTCTTTGCTTTATGTTATGTTTTCACTTGCTGAGCTCTCTTGATGTGCCGTCTCTTACGCTAAGATTCACTCTCTCATTTATACTCTCCCGTAGAAACACACACTTTTGCTCTTGTTTGCTTGCGCGCTTTTTGCTGCGTATAAAGTTAAAAAAAGGAGGAAAGATCTGATTATTTCTCTCTCTCTTTATTGCTCTTTATTTGTTCGTTTCTTCAATCGTTCGTTCATTCGTTTGTTGTGCTGTTGTTGTTGGTTCTTTGAGTTTTTCGTTGTGTATTGCGTTTCTTACCGTTTCATTTGCCGCATTGCGGTTATTTGCTGTTTTCTTGCTTTGCTTTTTCGTTTGTCGTCGTTGGCAAAAAACAAAAAAACTAAAATATGAAATTGAAAGAAGGAAACAACAAAAGAACGCAAGGCAAATAAAGCAGATGCAAAAGAATTAAGGCAATAAACACAACACACGAAAGAATGGTAAAAACGTGCGAGAGACTTTCATTGTAGATGCATACATATGCATGAGTATATATGTATGTGTGTGTGTGTGTGTGTTTATAGGAATTTTGAATAGATCTCAATGTACATGAAGAAGAAAAAGAAGAAGAAGACTATGCAACGTTAACAAGAATTTTATGCCAGACAACGACGCCGACAGTTTTTCCTTTCTTTTTTTTTTGTGATAAAGCGTGTTTTCTTCATTTTGCTTGCTTTGTTGTTGCTCTTCCTTTATTTTTCTGCTGTTGTGGCATGTCAATGGGCGAAACGATTGCCTTTCTTTCTGCCTAATGACGAAAGAGTGATTAAGCAGATGTTATGTTATAAGAGAAAGAAAGGGAACGAGAATATGTAATCGTCACCATAATCCGATTTTTGCTTATTTTTCTTCTCCGCCTTATCATATTAGTGCCTCTGTTTTTTTTTTCCTTTAGTGCACAGCCACTTTGACGACTCTTTTCTTTTATCCTATCCTGATTTATACTTGTTGGTACTTATTGGATTTTTCCATTCATTTTTTTTTTTTCATCTCTTTTCTCTGTATGGTTTTTTGTTTCTCAGTTTGATTTTTTTATTTTTCATATAAAAAATAATGTAAAAATTAATTAGCCTTTTCTCTTTTTCGCTTTGTTGTTTGTCCATTCCCCCTTCATTTTTACTGAACTTAATTAGTTTTTTGCACTCAAAAAAGAAAAATGTTATAAAATAAAAAAATCAATTTATACTTATTTTGATGTTTATTAAATAAATTTATTGATCTTCATTGGTATTGAAATTGTTTGCTGATGTTTTACTTTCAAAGTCTTAATTATGACGATTACGTACAGTATGTATAATGATGATGATGGTAATAATGATGATCTAAGCCCCAACAATTTGTCATCATTTGTTAGTTATAACAAAAAAAAACAATGAGTAAAGTATTAACAAAAAACATGATTCACTCATTTCATTCAGTCATCATTCCATATAGTCAGTCAAATCATTCATTCCATTTAAATCATAGCCCAGAGGCAAAACAACAACAACATGTGGCGGTCTAATAAGATTGTTTTCTTCATACAAATTTACTTCTCGACAGTAAATAAGTTAGTTATCCATTAAAAAGTATTTCATTTCTTTGCAGACTTTTCAATTTTTTTGCTGTTCATTTAAATAAGTCAGAATTAGTCATTTATTAGGTGGAACCACCTCCTAAATTGTTTTGATGAATCTTAGGAGTAATGGGAACCCTTGAAAAGGGTGAAAAAAAGAGAATTTTCTTTTATTTTTAATTGGCATTGAGTTCTTAAATAATTTCCAATGATCCTCAAAACTTAGCGTAAATTAAAAAATAAATTTTGATAAAAGTTAGATTATAAATCTATACTCCACTCATAATTGGAAGGTTCGAGGTAAAAATATCTTGAACTTATTTATAAAGACACACAAAATTGGGGTTAAACTCATAAAAAACTCTAATAAAATTCTTAAATTTTTGACAATAAATTGTTGCTTTTAATCTATTTGAAATTTGTGCGAATTGTTCAACTATATAAATACTTACATAATTAGTAGTACTTATTACTAATTGTGTAGTTTAAGCTATAATAAATATTTTTGATAATCAAGAAACACCTTAACTTATCTTATCTTAAATGAAAACTTGCGCATTTTCTTCTTTTCTTATATTCAAGTATTCCTAGTAAAATAAACTTGTTATTTGGTTATTTATGGATAAACACTGCGACGACGACGACGAGACTATACTCGTATAACATCGATAAGCCCCACGACAGTTTAACAAATTGACTGACTATGGGGACTAAATGAATGAGTTTGACTTTGACTGAGGGTGGTGGGATGGGGATAAAGAAAACAGAAACCGATTGTTGGTGCGCTGATTATTATTTCAATTGAAATTAGTTTATCTTAACGCTTGTTCCCCGACTTTGACTTCTCTCTGCTTCTTAGTCCTCCTCACTTTGATCTGAAGTTAATAATTATCTATAAATTGTTGCGTGTGCAATAAATTAGAACAAACAAAATGTGCTAAAGATTATTATTATATTACATAATACAATATTATATACGAGTAATATAATCTTCAAATTACCGCATTCATTAACTCACCACTCAAGTTATCTAGTTTTAGTTGAAAATAATCTGATCTGATCCAATTCGATCTAAACTTAACGCTAGTTGTTTCTATAGAATTGTTTGTTTGTTTGTTTGTTTATTTTTATTAGCATGATATATTGTTTTTCCCTTTTAATTTACTTCTCGCATGATTAATAAATAAATAATTTCCATATAAATATTAATGCATTTTTTATAATCTCTTTTTACAATGACTAAGAGAAAGGGAGGGGAGAATTGTGTTATGAGTGGTAATTTTATGTGACGGTAAAATCAATGACTCGAGAACAATTTTTTATTGTCAGTCGTCGTCGTCTTACTTACTTTAAGTTTACGTGATCACAACAATATCCGCCCACGTTCGAATAATAAAAAAAAATAAAATATTCTACCTTCTTTGATGTAATTACAAATTTTTATTTCAAAAGAGGAAGGAAAGAGGAGGAGACTTTTAACAAAAGGCAGCAGCAGAATAAAAAAAGAAACTTGCCATATGCCATAATTAAATCACAAACGGGGAATGTCTGTCGTCGTAGCTCATACAATGTTATAGAAGAAGACAAAAATTCTACACCACCACCACCACCCCACTCCCACACAAAATATGAAAGACAAAAAAAAAAAAAACATACAATACATAGGTGGGCGGTTGTTACGGTTATATTACAAAAAACCGGGCCTGACCTGTATATGTTAAGCTTAGAACCAAAACAAAACAATGACAACACAAAGTTTTCTTAAAAACATTTTATTCACTTTTTCTAATTGTGTAATTGTATTCTCTCTATCAAGTTTGGTTTAGTATTATAGGATGATGGCATTTCCTTTTCAGGTGTTTATGTGAATCATACAATACACATGGTTATGGTTATGGAATGGATTTAGGATGGAATGGAATGGAATGGTGGGAACTAGTATACAAATTACTTAAAAGAATCATTTCTACAAATTTTCACATTTCCTGTAAATGATCTATTAAACAATTTTTGTTTTTTAACTATAAAATTCTTCTTGTTTTGATCTTCTATTTGTTCTGTTTTGTTTCTGTTTCCACATTCATTAGACCCAAAAAAAAAGAAGGAAATATACTTTGTGTATGTGCGAATTATTCGCATACATTCTACATAAAATTAATTTACTTTTACACATACAAGAAATGTGTTTGGATTGGTGGATACCGAAAGAGAACAGAAGTTGGCAACAAAATTTGTTAACCTGTTTTGGTTTGGTCTTAACTCGTTTTGTCTGGTTTTGTTGTGACTGTGACTCTTAATAAGAAGTGAGTAATTGTGTGAATGAGTGAGTCTAGGAAAGAAGTAATAAACATCAGAGGAATACTACCAATGCTACCCAAAATATTAACCATTTAGAGAGGTAATAATGAATGAGTTGATTAGTTTAGTTGGCTTAAACCAGTTTAAATCGGTTAGTTTAGATATAGTAAAGAAGAATTAAGTATGCTTAAGGCGTTTGTTTGCTTATTGATTATACAAACGATATACAATACAAAGAGAAGAAGAACGCAATCAAGGAACCTTGAACATTCACATTCGCCAGTAAAAAGAAAATTGGAAAAATATTATCTCCGATTATAAAGAAATGACACTTTGTAGTCTGTCTGCACATATTTAAGGATGTTGTGAGTTTTTTGAATTATCAAATTTAATGTTCTTCAAGGGAAGGGAGTAAGATTTCCAAGTGTTTCTTGCTTCTTTAGTAGACACACCCGTCCGTCAGCCCATTATTATATTATATCATTTAAATTTTATGGAAAAGTACAGCTGCCGCATTATTACGAGTACATATGTGGTATACAATGTTGTTTTTTTATCAATGAAGAACTATGCACAATACATATATTCAGCCATTCAAGTCAGTTAGTTACTCATTCAATACAGTGAGTTGTACCCTGCCTGTGTTTGCTGCCTTTCTTTCTTCTTAAGGAGGATAGCAACATACATAATTCTGCTGTTTATACACATTTATGATTTATGAATCATTCAAATAAATAACGTCGTTTTATATATTACATAGTACATACAATAAAGAAATATTCGTTCACTTTTATCGTTTCTCTTTGTATGCCAATCTTCTTTTTTATATTGTGTTTTATTTTCAAACTTTTTCGGGGTTTTTGCTCTTTTCAGAAATTATATCATTTTTTAATGTTTTGAGAAAAAGAATTCATGGAAATTTTGCCGAATCTCGTATTTCTTTGATTGTTGTTCTGTGTTGCGAAATTTTATGGCAAATTTAATTGCTAGATACATTTATTCTGTTTTTTGTTCTTTACTCCAAATGTATCTTAATGTTTCCCCTTCCGAATGATGTCTCTTCTCAAACTGATGGACCTGACTGACTGACTGTCTGTCTGCTTTGCAAGTTAGGTCTAACAAGCCAAAATGTCTATTGTAAATGAGTCCAATCCAATGTGGTGGTGATGGTGATGGTGATGGTGATGGTGATAATAATACCGTTGGCAATCACTTTGTTTTTGTGCGCTGAACACGCTCCACTGGAGGAAGACACCACTACCAGATTAACAAAAACAAAATACGCTCTCGGAAAGATAATGTATTGTATGTATTGTGATTTTTGAAAACGGCTAGTTGGCATTATCTGCCTTTCTGCCCATCTGCCTGCTTGAACTGTGAATAACAAAACAAACTCCATGACGAGCACACTCAAGTTATTATATCTCATAGATACTACTACTGCATACACATCTGCATATGTCTGTTTAGATAGCGTACGAGTATGATAAAATTAAAATAAAAAACACTTCATTCATACCATATTTAAATGCATATTTATCTTAACAACTGACGTCAGTTCACGGCAAATGACAACAGTTTTACTTGTTTTTTTTTTTTTTTCTACATATCCGAAATTTAACACCTTTTCGGAGATGATTGTACGTGAATACACAAATAGATGATGGAGATGGAGGTTTTGTTGTTAAGAGTAGAAATTCAAATGCAAATCAGATGTGTAAAAAAAAAAAAAGTAAAAAACATGTCAGATGAGATGTACTGGAATTGGTTTTGGTGATGGACAGACAATACATTAGAAGATTCTTCAAGGTAACACAACATTTCTCATGAATTATACAATTCTACTTTTATTTTCAATTTTAAATTTTATTCAAAAATCTATTGTCTAAGTTCAATTCGACGAGACCTACAAAAGAAACACATTTATCATAAATAATACATGGACTGATTGTCATCTTTGTGAAAAGAACTCAAGGATAAGAGGCATTCATTTTATTTCCAGTTGTGTTCTCCAAAATGAAATACAATTTGTAAATGAGCTGATGATGAAGAATTTGCATACTAGTTTTCTTTTTAAATCTGTCTGGATGAAATTTGATAAATATACAATAAAATTTATACAACACTATGATGATTTATAAATCATTTGATCCAATTTACTTATAACAGGAAAATGTTTGATTTCATAGTTTCAGTTAAAATTCTTTTAAAACATCAAATAAAATCCACAAAGTCAGTTGTCAGTTTACTGTACCAAACTTAAATAAACAGAGTTGCCAAATCGAAAAACAAAACTACTAATTTGGTGACACAAATGAAGCAAAGAAGGAAAATATTACAGCGAATGACGAATCAGATTGCAGCAACAAGTGTCTGTCTTATAAAATTGGACAAATGTGTTGGAAATTGTAAAATGAATCAAGATTATTTGCAAAAGATGAGGATAATAAATAGGCTTAGATATATAATTTCATACATAGAAATAAATGTAACTCAGAATGCATAAAACATCATCATCATCATCACCATCTTATATTCAATGTCAAGGGTATATAAAATAATAAAATATATAAATTTTGTATATGAAAATAAAATAAATAAAAATAAATATTACCTGAGATAAACAAACAAACAAACACCAAATGTGTTTATGCATAACAATGTGAATGTAGTACATACATACATACATATATATAATGATGATGTTGATGTAGTAGATAAAAATAAATTGAAAATTTTTGTTACTTGACTTTTAGAATTTCATTCGAAGAATTTTCTAGAAAAATCTATTCTCTCACATTAGCTTTGAAATATATTTCAACAAATATATCATTTAATCATCTACTTACTATCTTTATTTCTCTACTAAACACATCCCAGTAAGTTTTGATTTAAATATCTCAATAGATTTTATTTGGAAATTATAAAACGTACGAAGCATCTCATTAAACTCAGGCAAAAGTAAAAAATAAATTTAAAAAATTTGGTGAAATTTTCTTCTTGCTAGTGGATTGATTAGTGAAATATTAAAATAAATATACAACAAAATTAATTACACGCGATTTATCAAGTAATTCAAGCTTAAGATGGTAAATTTATTTCAAATTATAAGGAAATATATATTTGATTAAAAAAATTATATTAATTACAATTTCTTTTCTTGTTTTTAGGCCGATCAACTGACAGAAGAACAAATCGCTGAGTTCAAAGAGGCATTCTCGCTATTCGATAAAGACGGTGATGGCACCATCACAACAAAGGAATTGGGAACAGTCATGCGCTCCCTGGGACAGAATCCCACAGAAGCAGAGTTGCAGGACATGATAAACGAAGTCGATGCTGATGGTATGTACAAAGAAATAAAACTAATAAAATCGATGTGAACATCCCCCCGCATGTTACAACAAAAAATGGTAGAGAATTATTTTCTATGCACCCCCCCATCAGAGCTTTTTTAGGTCCTTTGCTCATCTGCTGCTGCTGCTGCTGCTTCTACTGCGCGCTTAAGCGAGTCATAAATAAAAAGTGATTTATATGGTGAATCGTCGGCGGCAGCAAAGGTGACGTGCAAAAATTTCACAATTAAATCGTGAAAAACACTAGCTAGCACCCCATTAACCTGGGTGGTAGATGGATAAAAGAAGAGGTTGGGAAGAGAGGGGCTCTAGCATTGGCGCACGAACGAAATTTCTCCTTCACTACTTCCCTTTCTGTGATTTTTGTTTGTAGTTTTCTTCATTTCTTCTTTTAGTTTATGGTAAAAATAACTAACCATAATTTTGATTTGGCAAAGAAAATACACAAATAAAAAAAAAAGAGAAAATATATTTATTGCTATGCAAAAGTTTATTTTCGTAGAAGAATCAAAAAGGTGAAAAACCTCAAAGAGACACACACATGCACACGACAGATAAATAATCGGAGAAGAAAGAAAAACGATGATGTACACGTTAGCAAGCGGCAATTGTCGTGCGGCGCCTGTCGTCTCTTGATTTAGATTTCTTCTTCATAATTTCCTCCAAACAAAAGCAAAGCATATTGGCAACTTGCTCTTGTTCGTGATTGCTATATCGTATGCACACACATTGACACACTGAACCATCCGACATAATGACTGACTGACTGACTGACTGACTAACCAACAAAAGAAGAATCACCAAAGAAGAAATGATTATAAAACAGTTTTTGGTTTTTTTTTTTTATTTTCTCCATTATTATTCGGAACATTGCTCTGTTTATTACCTTTTGCTATATGCGTCTGTCGTCTATCTATCTCGAGTGCGTAGGAAGATTCATCCATCTGTCTATCGGACCATCCCCATCTATATTTGTTATTATGTATAAAATTTCTTCTTCTTCTATATCACAAAATAATACGTTTTATTGAAAATATTTTGCATAAAATTTTCTACATATTTTTGATGACAATATTTTCATCGTTTGCTCCTCTACTATATTCAGTTTACGCCCAAATTTTAAAAGAATTTCTTCTTGACTGACCGAATGCCCGCCCTAATTTCTTTTTAAGTTCTTAAATAGTTTTCTTATTGCTGCTGGTCATTATTTATATATTTTTATTATGAGTAAGGAGGAGGAAACCACGTTGGGAATTTTTTTACATTCATTTTTGACAGCTTCATAGGTCGGCCCCCCATCACATCATAACACTCAGTCAGCATAGGAAGCATTCTAAAGAAGACGATAACATTATTGGGCTTTATGACGTTTTTCTTGGCGCAAATTTTATTGCACACACAAATAATTCGAAATACTTAAAGAGGAGACAAAAATGTATGAAATGACAGAAAGATCTTTTGAAGAATTATGTACTATGAATGTACTATATGGTGGCGGTCAACGGTTTTTCATGTTGTTTGTTATTATTGCTTTTTGAAATGATCGACAAAATTGATTGCGGAATTTTGTTTTAAATGATTGATTATGACTTTTGGTTGATAGTTTATTGCTTTGAATTTTGATTGATGGATTGATTGATTTGGTTTGGGTATTAAGAATTAAATGGAGAATTTGTTTTTTTAGACATCACTTGGTTTTTAATAAGTAGAATTAGGACATTTATCTATTTTCTATATTTTAATGTAATTTTGTGGTTGTAATTGATTAATTTTCGCTTATCAAATTAGTATTTTCTACCATTCGTTGACTGGCTATTCATCATCATATATCAATTTATTATAATAAATTGTTTTCTTTTCTTAGACAAAGATCAGTTATCGATTTGTCAAAGACATTTAATACGTGAAGAGTGTAGTGTATAATGTCAAAGTTAGCTGCTTTTTTACTCGGAATGTAATTCATTCAGTCCTCTGTTATAATATCATTTAAGTATTTTTTGTTGTTCGGTCTTTAGAATGTGTCAGTTCATTCAATATTTCATTCAACCGTGTGTCGCCGCAATCATTTCTTACCGGCAGTTAGCTTTTTAAAATAGAAATTGCTTTTTGTTTGCTCTCTTGAGCATTCACATTCATCAAAATCGTTTTTAAAATTCCATCATAGTTTTTCTTGAAATAAAATTACTTCAAAAAAATAAAAAAAAGAAAAGAAAGAAAACAAAAAAACAAAAAGGAAACTGAGACCATTTTTTATAATAGACCACTTGAGTAGAAAAGTTGCCTTAGAGGCTCAGAAGAGGCGAATGCTGATGCTGCTGCTGCTGCTGCTGCCGAAGCCAACTACAAAGTACAAAAACTGCACTCAAAGTTGGCAACGCAGCAAACACTTCAAAGTCCTGTTGACGACAACGCTGATGATGATGATGATGATGAGAATAATGCTGTTGGCATTAGTTGTAGTCCTGCCGTTTATAATATCCTTACAAAGGACAAGCAAGCAAACGAATGCGATGAGTGAGCAGCAGCGAGAGTATTAACACCAATCAACTACTATTTTTAGTAAGAAATTTTCAAGCAAACTACTCAAATGTATTGGCAAATTTTTCTTTTTCAAAGTTGTTGTTAGGCTGCAACATCATCTGAAGGATAACTGAAAGAAATGATGTTGAATGACAAAGAACATTATTATTGAAATCATATAGAAACGCATGCGTCAATTCCCAGCTGGTTGGTTGTTGGGCAGATTTACCTTGGCTTGATGTTGCTGGTGCTGCAATTTCTGCACATAAAGAGCGAATGATAAAGATGAGAATTGTATGAGTGAAATGATGATGAACAGATGTTTTCTGCTTTGCAGCTTTGCCCTGGATTTTCCTCCTTTATACTCGTAGTATTAAAAAATTGAGATTGCGCTTTGGCAAGGACTCTACTTTCTACTTTCAATGGTTTTGTTGGAATTTTCAGGTGGCTGCTTAGTGTCAATCAATCCTGACGTAGAATAATATATATAACTTTAAAAAGTAGTATCCCCTTGCTCTGCCACCATTGGCAAGTAGATAGAGCTGTTAACTTAACGATTACTGGAAGAAAAGAAAGATGTGTATCTGTGTGTGTGTGTGTGGAACTCTGCAATTTACTTGTTACTTTAAGCCTTTTTTTTTCTTTTGATTATCGTTATCGTCATCATCATCGTCATCATGTGACTTGACTCTTTCATGTAGCAGTTGCAATTATTTATGGGTGCTTGTCCCCAAGCAGTGACTGCTTACTCCTAGGCTTGATTTGCTTTTGCTCTTCTATAGATGTTTGTTCGCTTCGTTTACTTTTGCTTTGCTTTGCTTATCGTCGTTATCGTTCGTTTCTTCACTTCTTTACCTAGGTATGTACTATTTCTAGGGTGGGGCACCTTATCAAGTTTGCAATTCAAATATAATTTGTTTTCTCTCCTTCTCCTCTCTTATCCTATCACCATTTTATAAAGAAAAAAGAAAAGAAAAAACTGTAATTGGATCAAATTGTCATGAATAAAAAGTTTTAATTGAAATGAAAGAGCGTAAAATAAATTCAGGACAACGCCATCGTCGTCGTCGTCGTCTTCATCGCCATTGCCAACCAAGTTAAATAGGTTTTTTGAATGGTTAAACAGGAAATTGTAGGATGCTTTTAGGCGCCTAGGAGGCTGGTCGAGGCGAGACAAGCAAAATCACATTTTTTTCTATTATGTAGTGTTTTCGTGGTGATGGCAAGCAGGAACATGCTTTAATTGGATGATTTTTTCTATGTACATGCATATACATACATATTCTTTCTGTGTTGTTGAATAAAAGCTCAAATCTTAATTAGTGTTTTCAAAAGTATGGCGGAAGCATTAGGAGGCATCCTCCTACAAGAATTGGACGTGATGAACAAAAAAAAAATCATAATTTCTTGATCTTTACTTACCCCTGAGCAAGTTAAAAAACCTGAATAATAATTTTTGTATAAAAACTTACAATTTTCCCTTTACTTTCTTAAGCTCGCTAACCTCAATTGGCCTTTATTCTCCATTAAGAACTAAGGAAATTACAACATTCCTTTTAAAGAAATAACAAACGCCAGGACGGGAAAATGGTGTGTTTGTGATGTTACAAATACCTGAGGCGAAAAAAGTAATATTAAAATAAAAGATTAAAATTTGTTAAGCCACAAAATCAATTCAGTCGAAAGTATGTACAAAACGTACAATATATTCCCCAAACCAACCAAAATCCATTCTTTTTAGTCAGTTTATTCTTATATTTCTGTTCATTTATCCTACTTTGTTGTAGTATGCAAAACTCTATTGTTTATTTAGCCTGGTTTTTTTTTTTTTTTTTTTTTATTATTATTCGACATTGTTTGCATTTCTTGCATACCTTTGCCTTTTCCCTGTGAGCTGATATACAATAGTAAAGTAGAGTAAAATACTATTGCCCTTTCTCTTTAAATTTTTGATGTATTTTGGTTTTGTACCATTCCCCACCCACCCCATCACTTCTATCTCTTACTTATTATACCTACACAGTAGTATTGTACATCATTGATTGCGTGCATATTCATGTGGTGAATATGGATATTGAAGGTCCTGATGTATCAAGCTATTTTCATATTTGCTTTTGTGCATCTTATCCCTATTTGCCTGTGTTGTCTATTCATGATTTCATTTTAGAGTATTGAATGCTGCACATAATTCTATAAGCGGGTCGGTCCGTGCTATATGACTCTGTCGGGGCCTCATTAATACGCTTTTCTGATTATGCATCTGTGCGAAGTTTATAAAAAATTGGTTGTTCCTGTTAGGAAAATGAAAGAATGAATATTAATAGTGGTGGTTTTACATAGTTTTATTTTGTGTGAATTAGAATTCTCTCTTGAACGATTTCTGTTGGATTATCTAAAGCGATTTTCCAAGTTTTCATTGATTGGCAATGAATAATTAAAATTACTTGGAAAAGATAAAAATAATTAATCCAATTTTCTTTAAATAAATGAAGAATAAAAAAAAAAAATTCCCACACACACACACAGAATAAGTAACAAAATTGTAAATAAATTGATATTAAAACAGTCAATTAAAAAATTAAGAAAAATAAATAATCAATTAATGGAAACCAGATTTCTTTCTCAGACATGCAAAGTTCATCACCATTATCATCATCATCATCATCTTGATGATCATGTTTTAATCATTTTCTTCTTATTGTATGAAATACAATATATTATTCAATATTCTTTCACAGAAAATACAAAAATCAATCTACAATACAATATATTGCAAACCAAGGCGCTGCCAAGCAAACCAATATCTCTCTAGTCTATATATAGAGCGATTTTTCAACACATTTTTTCCTTAAATTCTTCTTGTGCTCTGCTGGTTGATCTGTTGTTGCTGTTTTCTAGTAGTGTGTTGGTGGCGCTTAAATTTAAATTTCATTCAAAAATAATTAACAACATTAAAATATTTATCGACTCAAACATAACGCGATTAGCCTCGTCAATTTTAAAGCTAAATATTTTAGCCAAAAAATTTCAGAAAACCCGAAAAATAGAAAACAAAAAAAAACAAAAAAATAGCATTTTTTCTTTTTTAAAGATGAAAATCATTTTAATAATTATTCTTCATCTTATTTCACTTTTGAACTGTAAGAGGAAAACTATATTATTTTCATTGCTTTTTTGGCATAAATTGTATTAGGGTTTCCCCTTAGTGTTTTTCATTCTATTTATTATTATGTATGGGTTGATTTTTTGCCTCGGAATAGTAGTAGTATATCATCTTAAAAATATAAAATTATGTGTGTGTGTGCTGCGATGTGCTTTTGCCACTCAAGCGATCTGTTTGTCATCTCATTGAATTTCGTTTAGACATCGTTGTCTGTAAAATTTCATTAGACATTCCTTAGACAATTATCATCATAATGATGATGCTGCTGTGGATGATGATGATGATGATGATGATGATGATGGTCGTTGATTGACAAAGCTCATCACAAGGTTTGTCTAGTTTTTAGTTTCCAAATTTTCTTGCTTAATATTCAATTCAATTCCGTTTTTTGTTTTGGCAAGATAATTTACAATTTTAATAAGAATTTTTGAATTTTTGTATTTTTTTTTTGCAAGTTTGTTGTCGAAGGAATTCTAATTTTAAATATTTTTATGACGATGCATGAAGAACATTTAGTTCTTCTGATATTTCTTTCTTTTTTGGTTAAAAATATATTCAAAATATATGTCTGCTGCTGAAACGACAATCTCGCACTTTATTTTGTAAATTTGTTATTTAAATTTCTTGTTTTCTTTTTCCATATTGTATATTCCTAAATGGCTTTATATTCGACGATTTTTGCTCTTGTTTATATGTATGTATAAATTTGTGGTAGTCAACGGAGAAATGAAATAAAAAGAAATTGTTTTTATTCTCCGTGCATATGAAATAAAATGCACCAAAGCAAATGCTTTTCTTCACGCTTCGCTGATGATGTTTCCTTCAAAGAGTGTGGGTGCGTTTAGTTGGTTTGGTGGATCGGTCCATCGGATCGGTCTAGACTCACCACCAAAAAAAAAAAAAAAAAAAAAAACCAAATATATATATTAAGTAATGAATATTTAATGTTTCCGACCATCCGACCGTCTTCTGTGCTGTGTATCTTCGTCTTGTCTTGTCTGTTGTTGTTTGTCTGTCTGTCTTTCTGTTTGTCGCATGTAAGTCAAAATAAAATTTCATTTCATTTTCATTTAAATATTCTGTCGCTCCTCCTCTTCTTTTACTTCCACTCATAAGACTACAAAAAAGAAAAAAACATTGTGCACACAAAATGGATTCATTCCTCCATATAAACCAAATAAACTTGTTGACGGCTTTCCAAGTATAAATTTATTTTAATTACAATATTCACGCATATTTAAAATGCAAATTTTGTGCATGTGTAGAAAATTTTTTTAGAAAAATTACAATACATAAAATTTTGTTGGAATACTAGTCAAGTATAATTACGAATAAGAATTCAATCATACAGATTTCGTTGGTTTCGATAAAAGATTTAGAAAGAGAGAACCGAGCAAGAACTACAAAAAAAAAGACTCAACTATTCATTCTCCAACAATAAAAAAGATCTACTTATTCAAGTATTGTACCTATTAAACGATCGGGGGCAAATCAAATTATTTGTAGATGAAAGATTCTGAGCGCGCATATAGAAATAGAAGGGGTTTAAAAACAAACTTTTAGAGAAGATTTTAATGTATTTTTTTTTTACATAAAAAATGACTAATTTCGAAAGAAAAATTGTAACATTATTATATTATATATTCGAAACAAAAGATTTACATATTGGGATACAAATAAATTGTTTCGAAATTCCAAATCAAAATGTAATTTGATAAGAAAGAATGCAATTGATGAATTAATAAATGTTTTGTATTTTTGTTTATTACAGGCAACGGCACAATTGATTTCCCTGAATTCCTTACAATGATGGCACGCAAAATGAAGGACACCGATAGCGAAGAAGAAATTCGAGAAGCCTTCAGAGTGTTCGATAAGGACGGCAATGGATTCATTTCAGCGGCCGAATTGCGTCATGTTATGACAAATCTAGGCGAGAAACTAACAGACGAAGAGGTCGATGAAATGATCCGCGAAGCTGATATTGATGGTGATGGTCAGGTCAATTACGAAGGTATGTACCACACACACACACACTCACACATGTGTGTATGTATGTAGTATAATAATTATGTCAGTGATATAGACTTACGAATGCGGAACACATGCTAAACTCGACACAAACTCATGTAAAGAAGAATAGCTGAAGAATTACATGTAGGCGATAATACAATATATAAAGGGTATTTGTTTGTTTGTTCGTTTTGTTATTACATGATGATGGATGTTGGTGGCCTTAGTGTTGTTACGCCACCTTTATAAATGTCACGCTAATTGGATCGGGTTTTTTTTTGTTTTTTTGTTTTTGTTGAAATCGATTTAGTTTTTCTTGATGGTTGGTTGGTTAGTTGGTTGCTACATGTGTTTAATTATGTGCTTTTATGTGTTATAACAAAAAACCACATTCAACTTAAGTGGTGATGAACGAATAACTTAAGTTAACCCAAATCGAAACAATGCAAGGTGAGAATTTTGCCACTTTTTTGTCGTACAAAATATCACAGCAACACAACGAAATCGCAATAATTTTGGTATAGAATATTTAGTGTATTGTATGCACTTGACTGATTGACTGACGAATTCAAGTTTCGTTTTTGTTGACTCACTCAACTTCTCTTAATTAATGGCATTCTCCCCGGCCCTGCCCAGTATATAACACACACACACCTCCCATTACGTCCTGGGTCCGTACTTATATTCATTCAGGTTTAAATCATGCCATTGGCACTTGTTACATTATTATTATTATTATTATTTAATTTAAAATCATTAGTTTACCCTTCTCTCTGTCTATTGTTCGTTGTATCTATTGTACGTCGTGTAAGATACATACATTGTTTAGTATTTTATTTAGTTGATTTTTTACGCGACGAGTGTGTTACGTTATTTTGCAATAAAATATATTGTACTATGAGAGAAGAGATCATGAATTTGTAAACTGATTCATTAGCACGACAGGCGGTGCTGGCATTTCAAACAACAAATCTGATCAAATATGAGATTCACCTCATACGAACATCAGAGGGAAGAAGCGGAGGTGGCTCGCAATGCAATGTAGGTAATAGTGATGATGATCTTTATTCATGATGGTCTGGTCTGGTCGTCGGTTCGGTTCGGTTTGGTCCAATCGAGAGCAAAAGATCGCATAAATTTTTAATTTTTATTTTTAATTATTCTATATAGTAAAACAATTTGTTTGTTTGTTATTAAGTATTATTATTATTATTTTTTTTTTGTTGGGTGTTTTTGTTGCTTGTATCGTTTGTGTTTATAAATTATTAGGCTTTGAATTTGTCAGAAAAGAGTAGAATAGTCAGTTTATACAATAGTTTGTTGTTTGCTTCAATTAACTTTTAAGATTCATTCGATAATAAATACTTACATACAATATAATGTTGATGTTAGTAATTATAATGAAATTATATTCTGATACACAGAATTTTTAATCATGATTTAATAAAACAAAAATGGATGGAATTTTGTTATAAGTTGATACAACATTTTTATGACTTTCAATCTACTGACTGACTGACATACTAAAGCAAAAAGATTCCGGTTAAAGTTTTCACAACATAAAAGATCTACTTTTCGAGCTATGAAAATCAATAATATAACAAGAAAAATACCACTTACCTTAGCTTTTATTTGATGAAAATTAAGTTTATTCAATTTGTATGTCTTCCTCCTTCTCTTGTGAGTATTTTATATACTACTAAGCATCTTTGCCAATTTATTTATGTGGAAAATGAAAAAAGGTATATCGATAAGTAATTAGATTTGGAATTTAGATAATTCACAGAGAAAAGAAATTACGAAAAATGAAAATAAAAAATAACTATAAATGCCAAAAGTCAATGAAGTGATAGAAGTTCTTTTCATTTTTGTAATTGAGCTAAGCAACATACACACCTAAAACATTTGTGTATTATGATGAACTCTGAACTTCTTCAACTTATTCCTTTCCTATTCCAAGTAGTAGTAGTCAAGTAGAAGAACAGACACCATACACAAACATCCAATGCCAGAATATTAAATATATGTATTAAGAAATTGAAGTCGAAATTCCTTATAAAATACAATAGTAGGACCAAAGAAACACATTCTATACCACGCCCTTAATTGATTTTAAGTGAGATGTAAGAAGATGTAAGAAGATGTAAGA
The DNA here is from genome assembly GCA_037043295.1 of Amiota minor. Taxonomy (NCBI): domain Eukaryota; kingdom Metazoa; phylum Arthropoda; class Insecta; order Diptera; family Drosophilidae; genus Amiota; species Amiota minor. Next base: position 2,008,966 of record JBAMAW010000946.1, read on the forward strand.
GGGTGTAAAGTGGTTTAGCCTTTACTATACTCGTAGAACCAAAGTGATTTCTTCTGTTATTGGCCTGGCCAGCAGTAATAAAGTAAGTTTGGAAGAAACCCATTCCAGGAACAACCAACCTTTTTTTCGTTATACGCTTACGCCATAAGGCAAATATGCAAATTGTTTAATTCTCTCCATCCTTCCGTCGTTCTTACATTTGTGTCCACCATATTCTCATTGACTTGACTTGCTGAATTTATTTTTAGCATAAACATTTACTCTTTGCCTTTAGTTTATACTCGTCGTAGTTTTATCTTTCACTTATGTCCAACATTGAAATGAAATCGTCCTTGACTTTTGCTGTTTGTTTTTCCTTTTTTTATCTAATCCTTTAGCCGGTTAGTAGGATGGATTGACACTCCTACAAAATTTATTTGTTTTTTTTTTTTTTTCTATCAGAATAATCTTGGGTATTCTTTGATTCCTTCTTCCTCTGTTTTTCTGTTTACCACAATATAACTTTTACCATGATGGCGGGCGCCTTCTTTGGTCTTATTCGTTTTGTGCAATTAAAGAAAAAAAAAAATTAAGCTAATATTTCAATATCTTTCATTGATGATGCCACCATAGGTAATTTGCAAGAATCAGGTGGTGAGAGGGGTACATAAATATGTGTATACTTTGGTTGATATTGATGAAGGAGGAGGAGGAGGAGAGAGGAGGTAGGTGAAGAGAAGGCATGTGGCATGGCATGGCGTGGCAGGTGGCAAATATTTATTTTTAGCTATTATTTGTGTTTCGTTAATGTTATTTACAGAAATTAGATGAAGCCCAAAAAGAAAATGATGGAAAAGCGCCACAGAAATAAACGAATACAAAATATTTTTCTTTCATAAGGTTGTTTGTTGGTTGGAGAGGAGGAGTATGACTGGATATGGATTTGTTATGTATGTAGATAAGTTAGGATGGATATGGGAATCGCAAAATACTATTCGCCTAGATCTATTCTAGATTCGTTTGTTTGGCTTCAAATGATGTTGCTTGCTGCTCTGCTGCTGCTGTTTATCTTTCATCGTTTTGTTTACAATCAAAATTTTACCCAAAAAAAAAAAAAAAAAAAAAAGAAAAGAAATCCATGTTTTCTTTGCTTAATTTTTGCCATTTGCTTCCTCAACTTTCAGATAATTTCTCCTCTTCTCATGTGTTTTATTTTTGCATTTTCCTTCTTTTATTTCACTAATGTTTAATTTATTTTCCTTTGTATTTTATTTAACATTTTATTTGATTTGCTTTGGGTTGGTTGAACACAAAATATTATTTTGTTTCTATTTTGGCATTTGGCCAAAGTAAGTTTTTGCCTTTGCCTCTTTCTTATTCCCCATTGCCTGCTCCTCCTTCTCACATAATTATCATATATTTTTGTTTCCTTCCAAACGTTGCGTTTAAAAAATTTGATAGCATTTGTTGTTTGTGGTGAGTGATGATGATGATGATGGAGTGGGGAGCTGAGTGGTGAGGTTCATGTAGTTCGATATGTGTGAGAAAATTTAGTTAGATGTTATTATTATTATTTTCCCCATTGTTGATTTAATCTTCTTCTATTCTCATCCTATGAGATGTGTGTTTGCTTATTTATTTATTTTTGACGAAAAGCAAAAAAGAAATAATAAATAAATACAAAGAAATAAAGACTCCTCGACTTGAACGACTGACTGTTAGTTGGCAATAAGCAAATGGCAACAACAGAAGAAGAAATGTACTTATTTTTTTTTTGTGTGTGGCGGCAGTTTTCTCAGTTTTTCATGATGATTATCATCAGATTTTCATTGTTATATTGTAGTGCAATATTTTACTTTTTGTTTTCTTAATTAAGTCGTCGTCGTATCTCATCACCGATAGAGTAAAGTATAAAGCAGCGCAGCCTTTTCTTGCTACTGTGAGGATTTTATCTACCCATCCAACACTCATCATCAAATATCAAATCTGTTCCGTGATTTTTTTATTAAATTTTTTCATTTTGTTGAAAACAAAATAAACAAATTTGTTTCGTTTATTGAAAATTTCTTTTGTTTTTTCATTTCTTTTTAATTGCTTCAAGTATAAGAAATGGAATGTATGGGGAAATGAAGATGAAGATGTGATTTAATGTTTGTTCATAAATTGTTGGGCGCGTTTTTCTGTTTTAATCACTTAATCTATGTATCTCGTTAATGCTTTGAACTTGAGGCATGAAAGTGAAGGCAATTTTTTTTCTATTAATAGAGAAAGGTCCAGAATTGTTCTAATAATTAAGATAATATTGAAATTCTTTTGTGGGGACAGTACAATAGTTTTAAGATCCGCTGGCATTTCTGATTGATTGATTATTTTACAAATTCGCAGCACAGTTTTAAATATATTGACTATTAAGAATATTGAAAATTGGCTTTTCCTTTAAGATTTAAAGTGATTGTGATTGTTTCCGTGATGATAGATCGGTGCCTCCTCTTTTTGTTTGTCACTGATAGAGAGAGAAAGGTTAACATTAAAAAGTCATCAGTTCATGTTAAGTCAATTTTAATCAGAAAATATGAAATGTGATTAATGTTGTTTGTTGAAGATAAATTATATACTTTTATTGTTGTATGTGGGTATGATCTGTATACATTTCCTTTTAATTTAATCAAATCAGTAATAAAATATAATATTTTATATATATAAACCTGATTTGTTGATGTTATGTGTTGTGTTGTGTTGTGTGTTGTGTCCCCATAGAATATTTTTTTATTTTTAAATGCCTTTGACGATGTGCTAAAAATATTTCAAAAATGTTGCATGCATCATGCATTCATGTTACCACCACCACCACCACCACCAGAGGAAGAGTCGTCATCCTCATACACAAACACAAGTAACAGCATCAAAATACCGGCAACAACTGCTGCTGCTGCTGCTGCTGGTGGTGTTGCTTATTGAAGACCGACCGACCGACCACTATTTTTAAATATATTGCATGCAAACACCTGATAAATTGGGGACACACACTATGGTTTCTCATTGCTTAGTTAGTGTTTGGTTTTGCGGTGGTCGTCGCTGCAATGATGATGATGATGATCATCATGTTGATTTCTCTTCTTAATCAACGTCGAGCAAGATTTGATGGTGTGTTGTAAAGCATGAAAACAAAGAAAAAGAAGAAAATAAAATTTGTAGTTTATCTCATGTGATGAATGTGGGACTGTGACTGACTGACTCGGGCATCGCGCGTTGGCGTCTCCGCACTATGGGACTATATGGCAGCAGCTGCTTTTACTGTCCTCATTCTTCTCTTCCACTCAATCACTCACTCACTACTCGCCTTGTTGTATGTTAGAGTGGATCAAAAAAAAAAATAAAATAAGAAACACCCACCATTCCTAGTTCACTTTCGTCACATCAACATGAAGCTGATGATGATGATGTTTATCACACTTTTTTTTTTTTTTTGTAATCAACAACCGGCAAAACCTATAGGAGCTTCCTTCCTATGTAGACGACGGACACAGCTCCCTCTATGCCACCGGAACTTCTTGGAGCTCCTTTATTAACAACATCATGTAGTTAGTTGTTCAGTTCATCCGCTTTCGCTTTGTTAGTTTTGGTTTGGTTGGTGGACTGTGGACTACTCTTCCTTCCATCACTTTGATTTTTGCCCATTATCCATTACCTCTTTTTCTTTTAATCCGCTGTGTGTCTGTCGTCTACAATGTCGTCGGTTGATTGCATTTTGCTATTTTTACACTAAATGAACTAAAGAACAAAGGCAGATTGAATGCGTTTTTGTTTTATCTCCCCTCATTCGTTCGTTCGTTCATTTGCCTTTCTTCTTGAGTGACTCTCCCCTCTGCTGTTCGCTTTTTTTCTTTGCCATATTTATTTGATTTCGTTTGGGTTTTAATTTTTTTGTTTTTCGTTGTCGTCAGTTGATTTTTCAACATTTTGCCATCGTTGCATCTCGTGACTTGACTTTGGTTGTGATTCAATTTTTATTTTATCGTTTGTGGGGGTCGTTTTGTTATTTATAAGGAGAGGGGGGAGATGTGATTTAGGTAAGTGTGTCTCGTAAGTAGATCTAATCAATTACTGTTGGCTGATATTGATTACTAAAGCAGATAATTAACGTTCTATCGCTTTAGTTAGTTGTCATTGTGGTCTATAAAAATTTTGGTGGGGGGAAAATGATTTTATATAGAAATTTATTGTGCTGTTTTTTTTTTTTTTTTTTTTTTTGCACCTTTGAACTCTCAATGTGATGTATTTGCAAGTATTTGCTTAGTCATTCATTCATTGGTCAAATGATGTCGTCTGACTGAACTGAGTGTGTTATTTTATAATTGATTTTTCGAAATTTGATTAACAAGAGAAATGAGAGAGAGAATCCTTTAAAAAAAACCCTTTTAATCATATGAAATTTTATAGGTTTATCCTAAAGTTGTGTCCTTTATCCTTCCAAATGTTTCAGAAGAAAAGAGCTAGAATAGATCAAGTTTTTGATACATCAAACTATGCATTTAATCTATTCAAGTGTAAAATTTACATATTTACAAAGAGAAAATTGGATTATATTGACATACTTCATAAATTTCTTCTTTCTACCATTTAGGAGATTCTATGTTGTGTGTAATAAAATGATAATGTTGTGTCCCAATTGAAGTTTAGTAATCTTTGTTATAAATCATTTAAGATTGATCAGTTTTTGTTCTGTTCTATCGCTTGTCAAGAATCACATCATCTCATCATCTATCACTTAGTAAAGTTAGAAATACTGGATGAAAATTATATTTATATTAAAATAATAGATAAATGATTTGATGATGAGTATATAAATAATAAAATATCAGCATTTATGTTTTTTCTTTTCCAATCAAAACAATGAAATTTATGCATGGAAAATGATGTGTTGAATGAAAAAGTAATTTTCTCTTATTTTTCTTTTCCAGAATTCGTGACTATGATGACATCGAAGTGAAGAGTTAAATTATGTCTTTTTAAGCCTTTCTATTTTTTTAAGATGTTGACGAAGACTGTAGCTGTGTGCACTAACATCGCACGTCGCTTTTGCTATGGAACCCAGTAAAAATCTTAAAAAAAAAAAAACTAAACAAAAATTAAAAACTTAAAAAAAAAAAAACTTACATTTAAATTTAAAACTTAAAGAAATGAACACATTTAATGAGAAAAACCCAGAAATTACATTATATATATATATAAAAATAATAAATAATACAACAAAAAAGCATGCAAGCAAAAGTAAAACAAATGAAACAAAACAAAAAATTAAAAATGCAAGTAAGGAAAAGCAAGAAGAGAAATCACCGTTTAAAAATTTAATATATAAATTAATCACAACAACAACCAGAAGATGAAGAAGAAGAAGATACTGAGAGATGATAAATAAAATATAAAAGGAAAAAAATAAAATACAAATAAAATTCCCCATCCCATATTTTGCAGAATGAAGAAGAAACACACAATGAACAAAAAAATATATATAAACAAAACGATAAGGAACCGAAGCTTGAAAGAAGAAGAAAACCTTAACAAAAAGAAAAGAAAAGAAAGTTTTTCAATTTCTGCAATCTCTTCACAAAAAAAAAAAAAATAATTAAGTTTTTAAAAGCAACAGCATCTCATCACTGCTAAACAAAAGGAGGAAAATGGATTATCAAGGTCCCGGTCATAAATTCAGACAAGTGAATGTTGATGTTGGTGGTCGATGGATGGATTGGTTATGATTATGATTATGATATCGTCATCATCATCATCATCATGAAAGGTCAAGCATTGAAACAAAAAGACAAAAAAAAAAAGAAACTTTCCTAACCAAACCCAAACCAACCAACCAACCTCAAACCCATAATAATGATGATGAGCTATTGAAGAGGAAGAAACTTGTGATGATGATTGAAGTATTGAAGAAGGGGATAGATGACTTAACACTCGTTTGATCGGATGAACGTTGACCAGATGAAACCATTTTCCTTTTCTTTTGTTTTGTTTGCTGCTTTCTTGTAATGATTTCTTTTGTGTTATGTTTTATAGTGTTTTCTTTCCAATTTTTTTGTGCAAAATTTCATGTCAACAATTTACAAACAAACAAACAAACAACAAAATTACACTTGATGATGATTAATAAAGCATAAGCAACAAAAAAAAAAAATAATTAAAGCTACAAAAATGAAATAAATTTATTGATTATTTAAAAAAGAAATATAAAGTAAACAAAACAAACAAAAAATTACATATGCAAGCAAAGAAAAAACAAAAACAAAAATGAAAATATTATATAAAAAAAAAAATATAATGTAAAATCAAACAACAACAACAACAAATTCTTCTTATTAAATTATATTTAAATTTAAATTTAATAAATATAAAAATAAATATTAAAAAAAAAACAAAAACAACAAATATCTTACAACACATTTTCGATATGAAAAATTAAATTAAAACAAAACAAATTTGTGGAGGATGTGGGAGAGGTGAGAAGAAGAGAAGAGAAGAGAAGTTGGAGTAGTGGTAAGGAAATGTAATGTTGCAAGAAGAAGAGATGAGCAAGTAAATGATTTTGGGTCGGGGGCGAGAGGCTTTTGTGATCTCGAATTGAATTTTATTAGGGTTGAGTTGAGTTTAGAGGAAGAAGGCATTCTATTCCTCTAATCCTCCTCATTTGGCGTTTGGCGTTTGTTCTTCTCTGCACAGTTTTGTAGTGTAAATTTAAAAAATTTAAATAAAATAAAATTAACAAGAAAATGAATTAAGGAATGGAAGTTTAAGATATGCAGATTTAACATTTAAACAAAATCTTAACTATAAGTGGAAGTAAATTTATATATATATATATAAAATATACAAAATCAATCTATATATTCTACATACATACATAAAATAATTGGAAGAAATACAAATTAAATATTTATATATAAAGAAGAAGAAGAAGAGGAAGAAAAAGAACAACTAAACTATCTTTGAAATGATTTCATCAAAACACACACATATTTAACAACAAATACAAGATCCAAGTAATGGATGGATAGTTGGAAAGGATAAATAGGAACCGGGGGCCTACTACTACTAATCTCTACTATAGAACCTACTAGAACTTCTGCACCACTTCATATAAAAAGACACACACACATATTTAAAAGAACATCAAGAAATTTAGTGGTGTAGATGTTGGTTTTTGGTAGTTTTGGTTGGTGAGTGGCCTCTATTACTTCTTATTGAAAACATTTATTAAATTAAATCTACACACATTTTATATATAAATAAATAATGAATTAAATAAATAAATATATAAAGTAAAAGAAATACAAAATTTATAGTGCAGAATTAATAAGTAAATTAATAAATAAAAACAAAAAACAAAAAATATATCACGCACTTAAATTTATTATAAGCATAAGACAAAAAATATAAAAATCCCTAAAATTTCTAATCGAAATGGGGAAATTTAATAGTTTTTAGAAAGAAGATTTAACAAACAAAATTAATACAAAGAAATACATTATTTATATATATATAAATATATTTCTAAGAGAAGAAGAATAATAAGAAGCGTGAGCTTCTTGTTTGTTTTTGATAAAGAAAACTCAAAAATTATTAACAAACAAAAACATTTTACCTTATTCTAAACTTCGCTTAAAGAAAAAACAAAAACAAAACAAACAAAAAAAAGAAATGGTGATGATGAATTTGAATTTGTTTCTTTATTGTTTTTTTGTTTTAAAATTTCCTAATCGAGCGAGCGAATCATAATGATAAGACATACTTTGTTTTGAGGAATGAGGAAAGAAATGTTTCATGTTTGATGAAAAATCATAACAACCAAACAACCTCAAAAGATTTAAATGACAAAAACAAAAAATAAAATAAAATATCAAAAACCAAAAAAAAAAAAAAAAAGAAAACAGAAAAATCAAAAGATAAAACTCTTTAGAAATAGAAGAATGTTTTTAAAACAACCAATTTCGCTCACAATCTCTCATTAAACAAATAATTTCCTTAAAAAGCACTTCTGCCTTGTTACAAAAAGAAAACAAACTCTACACTACTGACATTTGATCCTATTGATGATTAATCTACAATACATTAATCGTACTTATAATAACATGAGTATTTCCTGGGAATATGGAGGAGGAATAATGTTAATGTTGGTTTATTGTTGATATTGATTTGTCCTATAATAAATAACAAAAGGAACATGACATTTATTTGATAGAATCCTATAAAGATTCATAGGGAAATTATTAAAAAAAAAAAAATAAATAAAATACAAATAGATTTCTCTATAAAAATTATTCCAATGGAAAAAAGATTGAAATTTCAATCTCATCATAGAAATTTGACAAAAAGAAAAGATAAATGTTGGATTAATGAAAATCGAATTTGTATTAAAATTATATAAATAAACAAATCATATAATTTGTTAACAAAGGATTAGAAAAAATCATTATAAAATTCCTTTTTAATCGACGACAATTTTTGACATTTTTCTTTGAACTTTTCATAAAGAGAATCTAGAAATTTTTCATCAAAATCAAATCATAACATTTATTCATTTATGTCTTATGGTTTTAATGTCCTTGTTCTATTCATTAATATTCAATTTTTGATTAAGAAAAACATGAGAAATTTGAATAAAAGTGAATTTAACTTAATCACTTTAATATCATGAGATTTTGAAACAAAATGTGTGATTTGATCCTTTCTCAAAAAGATAAAGAAAAAACAAAAACAAATTCTTTAGAAAGGAATTGAAATGTTCAAAAAATTATAGGATAAATGTAACCAAAAATCAATATCAATGCAGATAATGGATGAATGATGTTGTGTTGGGGTTGGAGGGGTGGAGATGATACAATCAATATATGGTAGAAAGAAAACAATGTACGCTTTATTAATATGATGATGATGATCAATATACAAAAAAAAAAAATAAATTAAAATACCAGAAAACACAAAATCATCCTCCTAAACTAATTAAAACTATGAAGAAATAAAATATTCTACTACTCTTTTCAACTGCAAAACGAAGAAGTTTAAAAATTAAGTAAATCCTAAATATTATCATAATTAAAAACAAAAGAAAAACATTAAAACAACACAACATTTATGTTGATGTTGATGTTGGTGATGATTATGAAACTATCCTATAAAACTTTAATTTTTGTTTTAATTTAATTTTGAATATCGAAAAATGTTTTATTTTTTCTATGCAAAAAAACAAAAGGAAACCTAAGGTTGTTCGTCTTCTAATCTTTTCTTTTACTACTCTATTTTACTTTAAATTTTCCAGATTTCTCTGCTACTGAACTGATTTTACTATTATAATTTTTACTCTCTCTCTCTCTATTTACTTTAAATACTGTAGATTATTTTCTTCTTCTAATTTCTTCTTAATTTCACACAAAAAGAAAAAAGAAAGATTTCTTAAATGAGAGAAAAATGAAAATGAAATTAATGATTTATCAATAAATTTATGATGGACCATCATGATGCTGAGGATGTTGATGATGCTTGGTTTGGTGGTGGCTCTCTTACTCCTCATGATGAAAGCCTTTAGAAGATGATCATTTGGTTAAATTTTGGATGATGACAATGAGAAAGGGCCGCCGCCCCACTGATGATAATGAATTCTTTCATTCTTTATTAATTTTTGCAATGTTTAAAAAAAGAAAAATAAATTTTGATTTTAATAAATAAATTTATTTAACATAAAATCACATAAATGATGATGAACCGAAACTTTAAACTTAAATTTAACTTTAATTATTTATATAAAATTAAAAAATATATACAATAAAAAGAAAGAAAAACACAACTTTGAATTAAACACAATTTTTTCTAATTATAAAAACAAATGGTGGAAAAACTATAAAGTTTCATAAACTGAACAAAAATAATGAGAGATGAGAAAGTGGCTAAACGTATTTGCTCTAAATTATTAACAATTAAATTGTATAAATATTTTGTCAACTTTAAATAAAGAAAAGGTGAAGAGAAAGTGTGTGAAGGTGAAGGAGTCTCTGTAAAAGTGATTCAATTTTGACACTGCTGACTGATCCTTTTTCTTTGTTGTGTAGATGATTGGCAAGGGAAATGATGATACACAAAAAGAAAAAAAAAAAAAAACAAAAATTGTTAAATAATTAAAAATTGTTAAAATTTAAACAAATGCAACAACAAGAACAACTAAAACCACATAAGCCGAGATAATGATATTGAAGAAGAAGAGGTGAAGAACATTTAATAAAGTCATATATAGTAAATAAAAAAAAACACAAAACAAATTTGTAAATGAGGAAGATATAAAACAAAATTTCTTTAAAATACACAAAACATTTTAAAAACCCTTAAAAATCGATATTTCATTGCTAATTAAATTGATTTATTATAAGTTTTTTTATTGAATGATTTTCATTTGCTGCGCATTCAATTTATTTTCTTTTATTTCAATTGATGGCAGATTGAAAATTATTGATGGTGATAAAATCAGATTGATTGATTTCATTTCATTAAGTGCATCATCATTGGATTTGGAATTATTTGCTTGATCTGATTGCTATAGTATATACTTTACTTCTTCACAATATTGTAAGTTAATAAACTTCGTTTTTCATTGATTTGATTGATTGATTGGCAGAGTACATTCATTCTATGTATTTAGAAACAAAAAATTGGGTAAAGTATTACATTTTATTCATTTTTGTATACATGTTTGCTTATTCATAAAATATTCATTAAAACTTCTACTTTTTACAATATACTTACTCACTCGTATGTAAATTATGATTAAAACCTACACTTAAAATATGATTATTGCAAAGGGTATTTTTCATAAACATCTATATGAATAATACATACTTGTATATATAATACTTTGTTTAGTTTACGAATACTTTTTGCCACTTGTTGTGTCATAAAAATGAGGCGTCCCTCAGATTTATTAACGATAAAATATGATCTGTATATTTTTTAAATAATCAAAAATTGGAAACAAGGGTTTGTATGTCATGGATAAATTGATTATATAATAACATTTCAGATCTGTATCTCATAACTTGAATATGTTACAAAGCATATTTTCAATTTTAATTTTTCAAATACTAAATGTGATGTGTTTCTGATTATTTATTTACTTAAGTGGTTCTCCGAAGTCTCTTTATTCATTGAAGAAGTTAATGTTAAAGGGCATTCATCTCTTTAAAGTTTACTTAAATAGATCAGATCTATTGAGAATCCTTTGACTTATTTATACAGATACGAACGAAAAATTAAACGCACAAGACTTTTAATGCTGAAAGTCATCATCAACCAAACTATGAAATTCAATGAAAAGAATCCTTGAGCTTGACTTTTTAAGTAATAGAGGGTTGTCAATAGATTTTAAGCTATGTACATATTGAATTAAATTACATCAAATAATTAATGGTTTTCAAGACAAAATTATAGATCCCTATTACTATATATTAAGATTACTTTTTATTTGAATTGTTTGTTATATTCGTTTCTTTGGGGGGCGGAGGACGGAGGACTGCAATAAACGTAAAATGAGGAGTTGATTTAATCATTAAAGGATCCTTTAACTTTGAATAATTTAATAAATTTTTAATCTTTTAACATAAAAACAAACTAAACTCCTGTAATTAAATACAAAAAACTTATTTATTAAACTATATTATACTACTACTAAACTATACTCACTCGTATTTATAAATGTTTGTATCTATTCAAAAGAAAAAAGGAAACTTAATAAACACGTAAAAATATCTCTTAAATAAATCTGTACATATATCAATTTACATCAATTTTGCTGCCTTTACAAAAATCTCGCCGGATAAACTTCAAAACTAAACTAAACAAGTGGACAAGATAAAAAATAAATAGGCTAGAAAAATAAAACTTAATAAATAATTTAAAAGAAATTTTCCTAAATTATAATTATATATATTATATATATTTTTTTTCTTTATTAAAAAGTATTTAATGTTAAGACAAATACAAAACTGTAATCTGTAATTTCTTTCCTTACACAAATAGAATTTTATGCATTGGTGCAAAATATTGATCGAATCCCGACCCGAACTCATGAAATTTTAGTGAAATGTGAAGTTTAAATGAAATGAGTAGGCAGATGTTTTTACAAGAACTTATAGTTTTGGATGTGGAATAACCATATTATTATGGTTCAAGGTTTTGTTTCAATTTGTTGAGAAATAAAAAATTTCCCTATTCAAAAGCTTCATTTCTTTATCAACAATATTCATAAAAAAGTCCCTTTTATTTTAGAAATATAAAATTCTTTCATAGAAAAACCCTTGTTTTAATTCAAGGCAAGTCCGGTCCGGTCCTGCACTTTTCTAATTTCCTCCTTTCCTTCTTATCTTTCCCCTGAGCTGAAGGCCTTGGTCGCTATTGCTCATATTAAAATACTAGGTTATAATCTTAGTTCTAATAAATAAATAAATTCTAAGTTCCTTTGTGGACATGGTAACCCGGTTGCATTAGGCCTCTTGAACGGTGGTTATACATAGAGGATTTCTCCACTCACATTTGATAAGTGTCCATTATTTTATGAGATCGTCAATCTCCAAAGTTATAATGCAATTTCTTATATTGATAGATTTTCATATATTTATTACTCGTATAATAAAAAAAAAATATATAATTGCAACCACCTATAAAAATATTTCATTATAAAATTTTGTATTGTAATTCAAAATAAGTGGAAGAAGATGAAGATTCACACAAAATGTTTACACATATGTATGTATTAATGTAAGAGTATTTAGATATTTATTGAATATAACCAAATGTACCTTTCAGATTAACATCAAAGATAAGCATTAAATCAACAGCGAATATAAATGAAAAACTATTTATTATTATATAAATAATATTAATCGACTAGAAAAGTCCAATTTTTAACATTCATATTAATGGTAAATCTCGTAACTATGCTCGTAACTTCAATAGATGATATTTTTTATAAACCAAGAAAGTTTTAATTCAATAAATGTATATTTTAGTCAAATTTCTAATTTTCTGTATGTCAATCGATATCTTCAACACGATGATTTTATCTATGAAATTCCCATTAATAAATGACACTATATGCCTGTGTTTCTGTCTTTAAAATTCGAATTAAATTTTACAGTTTTGCACGATTAAAAAACTTAAGAAATAGATACATATATACTAGTATATATATAAGTATAATCCCAATATTATCTTAACTTACAGTCGTCGATGTTGTAATTTAGATACAAAGTTTATAGAAATTAGTAAGTATTCTGATACATGATACACACACATGATACAATATACCCATAACACACATGATGACCATAGACATTTTTACTTATTTTTGGAAATTTTTATTCTCTTTTTTTTTTTTAGTTCTTTTGAATTCTTCAATATTTTTGGATAAAACGGAGAATATTGTAGATAAAAAATAGATAAACTACTACAAAAAAAAAAAAAAAAAAAACAAATACAAATTGAAACGAAATTGAACGAATGAAAAGCAATTAAAATATTAACAAAATAATTAAAATATTTAAATAAATTCTTAAGAAAATATATAAAAATATAAAAATAATATTTAAAATAAATAATAATATAAACACATTTTTGAAAATGTCTGAGAGAATTTATTACTTCAAATAAATTGATTTAAACTTGTTTTTTTTTTTCTCTTTTACTTTTCTTTCATTTAAACTTTGTTTTACTTATTTCAATTCACTGCAATCTTATTGACTTTGATTTTATCTCCAGTTAATTTTAGATCTTACTCTCGAACTATAAGATCATTGAAAACCCCCATAGTTATATTTTTGTAAAAACAAAGGTCTATTTTTTGATGATGTTTGACTTAAATTGCTGGAGAAGAATTTTGTTGTATAAGATTAATATATTTGATTATTCAGAGGCTTCCTCAGATACAATATTTATTTAACTTTATTTTATTTTTGTTTTAAATATATTATTTATTTATTGTCAAATTATAAATTAATTAATTTAAAACGGAATTTATTTAATTCAACTTGAACGAATTTTAATTCATCATTTTAATTATACTTATTTAATTTCTTATTTATTTTATTATTTTGTTTTTTCTAATTAAAACTAATAATATTCTTAATTCTTGGTTTGTTCAATGAATTTTTGGTTTCATTTGATTTAATAAATTTTCTCAGATATTTTTAGCTTTTTATTTTTCTGGGTTTATAAACAAAATCACAACAAAACAACAAATCAGAAATCTCTCTTTTAGAGGAGATTTATAAGCAAAAATCAAACGGTTACAGCAAGCGTCAGCTCTTCATAAAACAAAAAAAAAATCTTTAAATAAAAAACTTTATTGTATGAAATTAAGGGCAAAAGGAAAAGAAATAAATGATATTATAACAAAGAAGTTCAAGCAAACAAAAAAAAAAAAAACAAAAAACGAAACATCAAAAATTTCAATGAAGCTTTACAACATTTATTAAATATTAATTAATTAATTATAGAATTTATATTAAACAAAAGAACAAAAACCAAAACAAAAACATGAAAAAATACAACCATGGAAGAATGAATATACATAATAACCAAATTCTTCAAAATTATATTGTATGAAGAGAATTATTATATTCTAAAGAACTCATTCATCTATTTATATTTATATTTATTGTATTGTATTGTATGTACTAAATCTGTGTCCGTAGTAAGTCTAAAAGACAAAATTTCAGCATAACAGGAAGCTCCAAGAGAAAGAGTCAATATTTTTAGTTTTTAATTTTTTATTTAACAATTCTGCATTAATGATGATAAAGAAAAACAAAAGTATATTTATGTCTATTGAAAAATTATCAATGTGTAAATGCATAAACAAAAAAAAATTAACAAAAAATTATAAAAAAAAAGATAAAAAATTAACAAGAAACAGAAATATTAAATAAAAAACATAAACAACAACTAAATAAATTTTAATTGAAAATCGGAAAAAACAAAGTTAAGCAAATTGGTTCAGAGATGTAAACGAACAAATTAAACAACAAACCGAAAAAATATATATACCTAAATATAAAAACAACATTAAATAAATACTATATATTTAACAATATAAAACAGCTAATATTAATATTGATGTGTAATTTAAAAAGAAAAATCTAACAAAAATAAAAATATATTCAAAAATAAATAAAAAAAAAAAACCAAACAAAACATGGAAATGATTTTATTAATTTGAAAATTCATTTGTGGATAAGTGACTCCAAACAGAAAAAGAAAGTAGTTAAACCTTTCTTTAAGCCTATATTTTTTTTTTTGAAGGATTCAATCAAAAGATATGGTCATAAAGACCATAATGTTGGGTCGAATTTTTTTAATATTAAATATTCTTTATGAGCAACTGAAATGGTTATGTACGGTAAGGCTCGTTGGCTTAGTGAGTAAAGTTATGTACGAGTATAGTTCCAGACTTGTATTTTTTATTTATTAAATTTATTTTTTCTTTTATAAAAAGCAACTTAAATTAAACAAATTATAAATACATAATACAATTTATAAGTGGGAAATAAAAATTTAGGGGAAGGATTAAAAGGATCTAATAGAGAGATCGACAGGAAGCGATCTTCTCATCGTCTCTCCTCCTATTTTTTGTCGCTTTAAAAGGCACCTGGCTACTTCATTTGGATGATTTTTTAACCGCTCCATATACTACTTGGCTTGAATCGGTCGCATGAACCACGTGGCATCAGAAATAAAACGCAATGTCTTGACTTGCAGTACCATGACTTTTGACTCCAAACAGGAGCAATTATTGCTTTGTAAATGTGCACTTTATTTTTCAAGGACAATTTATTCCTAGTGTTTAAGAGCCAATGCAAACGTTGATCCACCATTCAATGAATTTTCCAAGGGCAATATTAGAGAAACATATTGACCGACCTTTTTTAGAAAATGATATTATGTGTTAATATCAAAATTTTACAGCAAATCTTTTTTGTATTTTTCGTTAATTCGGTTGGCAATATCACCAAATATATCTCATATGTGATACAATGAAGTACCAGTGTTTTACGTGCTCGCCTGTCTGTGAAGACTTAAGAACACGGTGCCAAGCACATGGATTGATAAACGTCAATCAACGTCCCCTTGGATATATATCCGCAGGTCCCAAATTTAAGTCATATTTATTTTGGTAAATATGACTCTCTCCTTGGTGGGGAGTGAGGCCTATCTTAAACCTCTGCTGCTTTCTGGGTCACAGCACCCGGTTGTATAACGCAACTCCACGTCGAGTTATTACTCTACCCGCATTTGGGTATTAAACCACAGCCACCACGATACTCCCACAAGGGGGCCGTACCCGCTGGACAGGACGGAAACAAGTTCCGTGGGCTCCTGACCACCCGTGGTACCAGAAAATAGCCTCTGGTCAGACTTCGTACCCGAGGTACTACCAAATTCGAACTCCAAAACGTTCATGGGTTGGTGCCCCATTATGTTTTCATTCATGTAGTAGCCAAGAAATCCAATTTATAGAGGATAACCTGGATCACAAATTATAAATGAAAATAATGTTCCCTCCAGGAATATGAGTTCTATACATAAAGATATAAAACTCAGAAGAATTTCCCGGAGGGGGATCATATGTGATACAATAATCGAGTAACTTACCTATTCTCAAAATTTTTTTCATGGAAAAATGATATCTTTTTTGTTTTTTGAACATGTTAGATCCTTTCGCTGATATAGTTTTGTGATGGGTTTTGTTATGTTACGATAATTTTTATAGTTTATGTTTCTAGCAAAGTTTTGTAATTTAAAGTACTTCGTTCTTTTGTCTATTAAGTAGCGTGACCAAGAAATTTTAAATCAATAAATAAAAAGTGAAGCTACCGGTTAGAGAAAACAAATTTATGTATTGCATTACAATAGCCTATGTTTCAAGCAAACCTCTATAACTTAAAGCTTATTTTGTTTGGCACATAAGATTATTGCGCCGACATGAATAAGAACACTAGGGCGGCAAGTCGGCTAAAAAGGCAACTTGCAAAAACAAAAGAAAGTCATAAATATATTCTAATACAAAATATAAACTTTCAGATAAGTTGAAAATTAAAAAGCCACTGGTCTATTTATTTGAAAGTTTAAGACTGAATCTTTGAGAGATTTTTTACACAGTTTCTTTAATTTTAGTATCCAACAGCCTAATAGTCATATAATTAATAGAAAATAGTTTGTTTGCTATTTGAGCAGATATTGCAGTCTATGGGCTCTGATAAACTTGAATCTGATATGACAGAAAGTGTCTTCCAAAAATATTTCAAACAATAAATAATTAGTAGAATTCATCATATTAATTGGTAATAATAATATTTTTACTAAGAAAAATATAGAAATAAATTAAAAGAAATTTAGAATTACAATATAAGATGTAATATATAGGTAAAATGCTGTGTAGTGTTCCGGATATCTTTCATTTCGTTAGTCATTTATTTAGATATTATTACTTCTATTTAACCAACTCTGTTACTATTCCTCCTGTTCCTACGGTTCCTTCTGTTTCCGTTTCTGCGGCTCCTATTCCCCCTCCTCCTCCTCCTGTTAGCATTTCCTGTAGCAGTACCAACAGCAGTGCCACCACCAGTACCTCCTCCAGTTAGGCATCTTCCAGTCTCACCACTTAGGAGACCGTCACATTGAGAGAGGTTCGTTTGAGAGAATACTGAAATGTCACACTATAATAAATATTCAGAATTAAATTACAAAAAATCATTAAGTCCTTACTTTGTATTTGACAATTGTCGGCTTGCATTCCACATGAGCTCGAGTAGTATTTGCATTGACCACTGTAATTAGAACGAGCACATATGGGTGTATTGTCATTGCAGTCAATAACACAGGCTTGAGGAGCCTTGGCAGGGACAAACAAGAACCCAGAGCACATGTTGATCGTTAAGGCAATAGGAATTGATGATAAGAAAAATCTCATATTGTAGCTGCTGAGATTGGTAGGTAGGTTTCTTAAGATTGAATGTTAAGTGATTAGTATACAGTTTGCAGCAAACATTTTTGTTTTTATAGCAAAAGTTATGACCTTGTACAAAATTCTATTATTTATTTAGTTTGATTACATTTCGCAATTTTCTTTCTAATCTCCCACACAAAACAAAAATCCCAACAACATATGCAGACATTTGGCATTAACCTATTAAGATCCCATTGTTGAAAATATTATAAAATTATGTAGATACACTTGTGTAAATATCGTTTTGAATCAAATACAATAATTTTTTTTATACAATTAAACTTTTTTCAATAGAGATCGTTAGCTTTTTTCCAACTAATACATATGTTTTGTGATAATCGATATTTGGGGCAACGTTACTTTTTCTCAACTTGTATCCTTGTGTGATTATCACTAAGTTTGTCCGGAAATTTTATTTAAATTTCACTCTTCTTCTATAGACTACTCTTTCTACCTTAAACAGATAACCACGTTATTTTCAAAATACAATTTTCAAATACCATACGATACCAGACGATCTCCAGTCTTCCTTCAATTATCCCTAGGGTCTCCTCCTTCAGTTTTCTATTCACTCAATTGCCTTACAAAATCAGCATTCCTCTTTTTTACAGCGCCATTCGTTTCCTTCATTTGTTCTTATTCTTCTGCCTCTCGACTGTTCTCTTTCCATGGACACACATCATAGCGATCAGAACCTTGCAACATATGGTGATCCAAACCGTTTAACTTGTCGTAACAATACTATTCTCATTTTAAGGATTTATCTTAATCAGATATTAATCACAGTACAATATATGGAAATGTGAGATATCTGATTTTTAATATATATGTAGATTTTAAGTTTCTGTAAATGAAAATGATTGTTCAAAATAATAGATTTTGTTTTAATTTGACTGGATTTATTAAGGTTAATTCTATTATTGCCTTTCTTTACTAAAAGTACAACAGAACCAAAAATTTACAATTCTCAGTCAAATAGTTTATTATTACATATGTAAACTGTAAATAAATAAGTAAATATAAGTAAGATCATACAACCACTGGTATAAAAATTCCAAGCCTTCCAAAACACCTATCCACTTCCCTGACTCCTGCGATCGTCCAACTTGTTCCTTGTTAGTACGATTGAGAACGGGGCACAATCAACTCACTCACCAACATCTCTTCGAAGGCAAAAGCCATTTTACTTACAAATTTCAATTAATTAAAATTTTAATCCAAATTAAAAATAAAAAAATAAAAATAAAATCTCGAAATTTTCAAATTTATATGAATTACGATATTGCCCTATGTTTCTAGTGAACTGTGGGGAACTTAGAGCACATATTTCGAATTTGGTCATGTTTGTCAGTCATACTTACGTATAATTTTGTGACAATTTTTATCGAAAAATGTTAAAGAAAAAATTTTGCAACAACAATATGAAAAGTCGGCAAAGATGTGAAAGCCGAGGTGAATTCCGTGTACAAATCAGCTGTTCTTGCAATTACAACTGCCAGTTTGTTTGAATGTAAACAAACCAGAATGTTAACAAAGAACTAAAAATGCCAACAAAGTGAAAATATTTAATTAATTTCAGAATTAGGCCATGTTTATTTTCACTTTAACCTACATCATTGGGTTCACTTTCCAATTTAAAGTAAATTCACAAGGTTGGCAGCCCTCACCTTGCCATGTTTACCAAACTAAATTGCCCGGCAAACTACACATACAACAAATCTAAGAATACCCTCGATACCTTATTTTGATTGGCAACACTTTCAAACTGAACCTTTGAAAAATTAATTTAGTTGGTTGGCTCAATAGCCAATGGGTATGTTTTTGCTGTGGCTTCATGCTTCGGATATGACGTAGCGGCTTTGTTTGATTTTTCGTAATTCTCTCAAGTTTCGCTTTCGACGTCTTCGCTTGTCTCATTTTTCCTCTTAGTGTTTCCAGCTCTTTTTTACTTTGATTCTTATTCAATTATATCGACATTGAAAGGTTTTCGAATCAGTCTGAATTTTGGAAATAGCAAACTAGAAAATGCATGACCATTTGACGAATTCGCTCTTCCAAGTACATGACCATTTGTCATCGTAATGATTAGGAATGGAACGTTTTTCAACTGGCTGCTCATGAAACAATGAAATAAGAAACAATTCTTCAGGGTCGTGGCGGGTTCTTATACCACATTTAAGGCCAACTAAACTGCATATATGGACTTATTACAAACTTATAAATTAATACACAGTTCTTTTTTTCACTAAAGGCGAACTTCAATAGACTGAGCAAAATAGTTCGTTTTAAACTACGATGAAGACTTCAACAACACAATTTATGTGTATGTTGATTTATTAAGAAAAAAAGGTTCCAATATTTTAATAACAAAAATTAGTTTTTAATGAAATCAATTCTTTTAGATTGTACCAATATTAGTCGAATTTATACACACTTTCACTTGAGCCAAGTGGTCATGACTGAAAAAAGTTCCTACGTAGCTTAATTAACAGTATTCAGGAAGTTTTCAACTTATCTCGGTAGGATGTTTACAATCTGCTAGTAACTAGTGCATTTTTGGTTTAATGCTCTATGAAATCTATTAAACGGTACTCTTTAATGCAAAAATTGCATAAATGCAAACTACTCTGTACATACATTCCCCAATCTTCCTGAAATTGCCCAACAAAACCCCAAATTTATAATCGTTGCCTCCAAAAATACCCATTTCCGAATATTCGTGCTTCGCAGTACATCCGTGCCTTAAACCTTATCAGCAAAGATATAATAGATAGTATCGATCTCGACCCTCCGAGATGGTTAATGCTGGTAAAAAACAAGATAAAAGGTGATAAATTCTTAAAAACATTGTAATTTTTAAAAATATATATGAAAGGTGGAAAATGTAAAACTGCATGGCATAGGTAAAAATAAAATGGTGCAACTGAAAGCTAGTTGTTGCGAAATTCAATCCCAACAAATTTTTGAGTCGAATTTCGCTACTTTTCGGTTTACTCGCTACTTTTACTCGCCGAATCAGTCGAATTGTGGCAACCGAAGGAAGAGCAGTCGCGCACGCCATTTTGAAATTCCAATGTAACCGTTGTTGGCAGGACATCGGCGGTGAAAGATGTGCATTGATATTCAAATTGCTATTATTATTTTAATGTTATAGTTTCTTCGATTTATTATTGTTGTACAAGCACAATATTATGTCGAGTGAATTTTTGGAATTTTTGAGTGAAATTAATTAGAAGCAGAAAAATAAAAACCAAATTTAATGATAAGTTCAGAAATTTCTGTTTATGTTTATCTTAATGAAAACGATGCTAATATTGATGAAGATAATGTTGATGTTAGTGATGATGTTGATGATGATGATGTTGTCTCTGCCAACTTCCGGTTGCGTTGACTTAACATAACTTGAATATTAAATGCCGTAAAGAAAGAAAAAGTCTCGTGTTCGCCGTGTCTCGTCTAGCACGTGTCCTTGCTCGCTTCGTTTGTCGTCCGTCGCCGCTCGCGCAACGCGCATTTGTCGTTTAGTTAACCCTTCGTCGGCATTACGCGCTCGACATTTCTACATGCAACACACTCGTCGTCGTTCGTATCTGTTTGTGCAACGCTCGCTTTAGTGTGGCAACCATCAGCAGCTTGCCCAGCAGCAGCAGCAGCCGCAGCCCTTCCTGGGCTCCCAAAAATAGCATTAATATTTGCTCAAGCAACACAAAGCAAAACAAAGCACGACATAGCAGAGCAGAGCAAGACAGAGCAGGTGCATTCAATCGTTTTGTCCGAGAATTGCTTGTTTTGTTCTACAATTTTGGATTCTAATGGCTACGTGGGAAAGGGAAAGGAAGAAGGGTCATAAAATGTAACGGAAACAAAAAGCTAAAGATTTTTTTCTGCCATTTCTTGGCTCGGATGACTTTCCTTTCTTTTTTTTTTATTATTCTTCCTTCTTTCGTTTGTTGTATTGTGCCGCACTTCTGAGTATTTCTGTGTATGTCCAGCATCAATCTAAGTTTTTATAACTTTGCAAGTTTTTTTTCTTTTGATATTTTCCTTCGAATGTGAAGTAAAAATTTTAGTTTTACTGCATTACAGATCCCAATGCAATGCATAAAGTTATAGAGTATAGTATTTCTTGAAATCGATTGGGTTTTAAATTTAGTAAAGAAGTTTGTTTTTTAAGTCACAAACCAATAGCTTAAGTGGTATAAGTTTTGAGCTTCAAACATAAGACTTTTATGTCTTTATGTAATTTCAAAGTTTCCATTTTTATGGTCTCGGTCAGAAAGTTTAAAGAAAGAACTTAGTAATGGGTTTATCTATCAAGATTATTGTCAAACTGATTGTTATGTTACAAACTTCATTAGTAAGTTACTGAATTGAAGATTGTAGTTAAGTTTATGTAAGTTCAGATACTTGAAGATGATGCAAGGTGACTTGCAGGACATGAAGATTTTTGTTAAATTAGATATTTTATAGAGTACAATATTTTATAATCTTATGAACTTCTAAGTTAAAATTAAATTTATCTGTGGATCACTCGGCTGGCAAGCGGAACGGATGTGTGTCTGCTGTAGTCCATGTGCCTCTTGTTGTGCCTTACAATCTTTTTACTGATCGTTGGAATCTTCAAGTCTAGATGAATCACCATAACACGGGGCACCGACAAAACCTTCGCAGCAATTTCGATTGGAACTCCTGAAGAATTTCCAGATTTGAGTTGGAAGCAGTGCCCCAAACCTGTATACTGTAGGTCCATACCGGCTTCAATAAGGTCTTTAACAGTAAAGCATATTACAATAGAAACTATGGCGGAATGATATCGCTTTATGATGTCAAGCATGCTGTGATTATGAAAATGTCATTAAATTCGAAGTTTCTATTGTTTTTTAATACCATTTTTTGGCTTTGGATAGAATAAATCAAATATACAATTTATAGTAGACTTAAAATAGACTCTTCTCTTCCAATCTTAGGGCTTATTAACCAATAATCAGTTTCTTTAATTTACATAATTTTATTATGGACCAAAGTAAAATAAAGATTTGGAAATCAACACTCACTCTCTCTCTCTCTCTCTCTCTCTCTCTCTCTGTCCTTCTTCATGAATTGTTTAGGGCGACATTAAGAAATAGCAGACACAAAAAGACTTCCTGCCAACAACTAAACTTAATTTAAAAAAAAAAAACAATTGTGATATTTAAACTTTAATTTCCAAGTGTAAATACATCGAAAAGAAAAAATGATTAATCAAGTAAATACAAAATGTTATCAATATATTCAATACAAAATGAAACCCACTAACATATTTGACTTTGTGATCCTAGCAATAAAAATAGAAGTAAATTATAATAAATTACTCAATAATCAAAGCCAATTCAAGTTAAAGGCTCAATTTTGCACTTGATCGAATCGAATTGAACTTAACTGAATTCAACTGAACTGAAATTAAACTGCCAACAAAATGAGTGAACGTGGAGGCGTCAGTGCCGGTCGACATGCACGTGTCAGTCCAACACCGGGACGTGGTAGTAAAATTGCGTATACGCCATGTCCCCGCAATGAGCCACCTTCAGATTTGCAAATTGCACGCAATTGTTTGGCGATACCAATGTCATCACTACAAACAGCAAATGGGCCGAGTAATAAAGGTAATTAAATGGTTAATTGTTCTTAGCCATGTTCTATTCTATTCTATTCTATTGTATCAATTTATAATATGTATTTGTCGGTCTACAGGGTAAAGATACAATTAGCAGAAAATGATTTTCTTTTCCTTTAAAATTCAATAGTATTTACGATGAAAAATGACAGCAATGCAGATTTGTTTATTAAAAACAACTAACAAATTATAAAAAAAAAAAAAAAAAGAAGAGAATAAATAATATAAAACACAGAAAAGTTGCAAACTGAAGGAAAGGTTCTGCCTTGACATAAATACTAGTCTTATGTCTTGTAAATGTGATAAATGCATGAGTTTGAGTTTCAGTTTCTTTTGTTTTTGATTGCTTGTATAGCCATTGTTGTTGTTGTAATTCTCTTGAAATATTTTATTTATTTATTTATTTTTTCTTTTCCTTTCTTTGCCTTTTTTTATTTATTTATTTATTTTTGTTTTTTTTTTTTGTTATTTTTTTGGGGTTTTGTTATTGCTGCAATTGGCCCAGAACAAATCGAATCGAATCAAATCAGACAATGAGGAAGAAACTCAAGTGGGGTAGACAACAAAACGTGACTTTGATTGTCATTGGTTCAATGTTCTTGCCATTTTATTTTTATTTTTTGTTTTTATTTTTATAGTCGCATAAAGAAAATAAACAATGAAACCAGGCACACGAAAGCACAGAATGAAATGAAATTTGTTGGCGGCAAAAAAAGAAGAAAAAGAAAAACTTATAGAAAATCTCATTTTATTTAATACAATAAAATTTGAGATATGTATTTTTTTTTTTTTTTTTTTTTCATTTATATTTACATATTTGATGGTACAAAAAAAAAAACAATTCAACTTTAGGTTTTATTAGTATTTCTTGTCATTTCTTTTGCTCATTATTTTCATAACCTCAAATACAAATCTTCATGAATTTTAAGTTTTCGTTTCATAATGAAATTTTTAATTTTTTTGGATTATACGAGATTTCCGCTTCAGACAAATGCTTCAATGTAAAGGAATGTTGAAGAAATTTTTGTGGGTAAGTCAAAGCATGGGTGTAGTCAATTGCGTCTTAGGAATTTTAAAAAAATCGTATAAAATATTGGGCTCTAATTAGAATAAAAATCGCCGATCAACTTCTATGTTTGATATCTGAGAGAAAGTATTGTATTTCTTATTTGAGTTTATGGCTTCATAATCGTATGAGTCTTCCTATCGAGATCCCATTAAAACATTTGGTATTCAGACGAAACATAACAAATCAATTAGAGTTGACAATTTATATAAGAATTCAATTATGTACATACTTATATGCATGAATAAATTCACAAGGGTCCTCGACATAAAAACTTCAGTATACTTGTAAGCAAATTTAGACCTGCAATATTCCAGAGATTCTTCTTTTTTTTTATTTCCTTTAAATAGGATATTTCAGCCAAGATAATTTCATTTAAAGAGCAAACATTAATTTAAAATTTCATCACAATTTTTACATCAATTTTTCCATATTTCTATAGGAATTAAGAACAATCAGATTGCATTTAAAACTTCCATTGATCAAAGCACCATGGGTTGTATATATTTCAATTACATTTTCATTATAAGATTTTATGAAAAAGAAAATATGAACATCCGGAAAAATCACGTATACATAAACGTTTGAGATACTAAAGTTGTGCATTTTTCTTGTTTTCAATTAATAAATATTACACTCTTACAATATGATAATAGCAACAGTATTAAGTGGAACCTTTACAAAACATATTTTTTTTTTTTTTGAAAAGACTTTAAATACTACTATGTTGTTAACATATATTGATTCAATTTCAATTTAAATACAATAAATTTTCATTATAAACAGTTCCAGCAAATGAAAATATGCAATTATATTTAAAAAAGTAAAAAAAAAAATATTAATATCCTTCTTATTGTATTATATTATCCATTAAAGACTTTTAAATAAATGCTCGACATGAACCCACATAAATTTTAAGTGCTAAACAAACTGAAAATAAATGAAACTGAAACAAAAACTGAAACTGAAACGGAAACTGAGAAATTAATATTTGCACATTAAATTAGCCCAAGTCAAAGGCGTTTACTGCAAACACAGCATTTTATTGTAACACAACACACAGGCTAGCAAACAATCAGAAGCAGGGGAAGAAGGAGAAGATGTAGAAGGTGAAGATGGTATCATAAAAAAGAAACTAAAAACTAAAGCAAAAGCAAAAGCAAAAACAAAGACAAAAGCTAAGACTTAGACTAAGGTCAAGTGTTGGGTTAAAATGGTTAGAAAATTGAGAAAATTGAGGAGGCGGGAAAGCGATGAAAATATGTGTAAAGCATTTTAGAGGGTCTTAAGTTCAGATTGAAGTGGTTTCAGTTTAAGTTAAGCCATGACATGTGGGTTCAAAATAATAGTAAAACAAAGAATCTCACCATCAATGTGTAACAAAAAGTCAAAAAAGTATTACAAATTCAACTAAGATGTATGATAAATTTATTTAATCAAAAGTAAGTTCTTAACATCTGAGATACGAGGTGTGACAATTAAGTAACGGGACTGGTCTGTAAAACATACTTTATTGAAAACTTATTACAAATAACAATTAATCTCCTTCAACATACTCCCCTTCCCTATCTATACACCGCTGCATGCGAGTTTTCCACTGGTTAAAGCAGTGCTGAAAGTCACTAAGTGTTAGACTCCTTAGCAGGTCTGCCGTTTTTGCTTTTACCTCTCAACCGACTCAAAACGTGTTCCCTTCAACGAACTTTTGATTTTGGGGAACAGGTAGAAGTCGCAGGGAGCGAGATCTGGTGAATACGGTGGGTGTTCGAGCACGGTAATTGATTTTTTCGCTAAGAACTGCTTCACAGAGAGTGCATTGTGCGCTGGCGCGTTGTCCTGATGCAGAATCCAGGATTTGTTGTTCCACAGGTCTGGTCTTTTCTTTCGCACTTTTTCTCTCAGCTTCTCTAGGACCTCAATATCATCCGAAGACTCAAACGTCTGTCTTTCCGAACAATTTCATTAATTTTTTGAACGTTTTCTGCAATTCTTGATGTCACAGGGCGTCCAGTCCGTTCCTCATCATCAACTTCTTCCCGGCCCTCAGAAAATCGTTAGTGCCATTCGAAAATTCTAGTACGTGACATGCAGTCATCACCAAACACATTTTTTAGCAATTGAAAACACTCACTTGGAGGTTTTTTTAATTTTACGAGAAATTTTAAATTAATTCGCTGCTCGATTTTTAAACTAATAATTTTTCCGGCACTTCTATTACACAACACTTTACTCAAACTAGGTTTAAAAGCAAACTAGACTAGACAGAGAGGCGGGATCAAGTGGATTCTGCGCTGTAGGAATCAAGGTCACTCACCATCCATCCCCACTCTTAAAGCTAAAGACAGACGACTGTGGTATACTCAGTCCCGTTACTTAATTGTCACACCTCGTATATAGAATATTGTTTAATTTCCTCAAGTTAGGCTAGATTAATCTGGTTGGTCTAGTAATCTCACAGAGACCGAACGATCCGCTGCTCTAAGATTTTCTTTGTTTTTTTCTCTCCACATTTCTTGCATTTATCGATGTTTGTCAAACTCATTTTGTTGAACCTGTAACAGTTCAACATTTTCTGAAAGAGCAAATAGAGTTGTGAATTCCTAAAAATTCAATTAGTATTTTTTTCAATCTTAATTCCTTCACTTAATCTTTGGTTTCCTTTAAAGCATCATCATCATCATCATCATCATCATCATCATCATGTCATATATCTTAAAATACAGTTCATGCTTTTCTTTTCAAAGCCACTTAAGATTATATGAAATTATAAGTAGTTTCCTTTTAAATGTCAATTACGAAAGCATAATGCCATAGTTATTCTCATTTCAGCCCCTAATGTTTTGTTTTTTATTGTTTCTGTTTTTCCTCCCCCTCCGACATCTTGAACATTTTCAAAATGCGACCGACAGGGCGTATGATTTATGCAAAGCGTATAATGACACTTCACGCTCATGTCAACTGACAGATTTCAAGACTGAAAGACAGACAAAAAAAAAAGAAAAGAAACAGAGTATGAAATCGGAATATTCATGAACCTGACGAAGCAAACGAATATAGATGAGAATAGATAAATAGTCGGGGCATCTGGCACCAGGCATGAGGCAGGCAAGCATGTTAATTTCGTTTAGCATACACTTAGGCGCTGTTGGCATTGAATCGAACTTGACAATGAATTAAGTAAAAGCAAAGATGCAAATTGTATATAAAACCTTTATTTAGCATTCAGAAATGCAACAGCCGTCGTGATTACCAAATAAAATACTTAAATCTAACATAAGTAAAGATAAAATTTAAGGTTCCTAATTTTTGTTCTTTAATTAAGAATAGCACAATATTTAAAGAAAGTAAGTAGTTCAAGAAAATTTAGTTATAATGTTAATTTCCATATTCCATTTCCCCATCATTTTTATTGTAAAATTTCACTCTAAGTTGGGATTTTGCTGTATTCACTTTCATTGTTCATCTTCATCCTTTGCTCAACCTCCGGACATCTTCATACCTTTCATATGGTTGGCACTGGATGCCTGCCAAATGAATGAATTATTGTGCGCCACAGCTAGATACAAATTCGTTTATGCCTTGTTCTCCTTCTGGTTGTTATTTGGCTTTCATTCCTTTACATGGGAACAACAATTTTCTTGTATTTGTTCGCTTGATAATCATCTTTTGTTGGCAATTCGCCGACTTAAAATATTTCGCACACTAAACTGAAAAAAAAAATGTATCTTCTCACTAAATAGAAAAAGGAAAATTATCTTCTTGCAACGCGTTACGCTTTGCTATTCCACAACGAAGACTTCATTTTTAAACAATATTTTGTTATATGCAAAATTTATGTCTTTTGCAAATATCTGCAGACATTTTGTTCTGCATCTTATACTGTTATACTTCCGCTGACGATAATATCTATAATGATGATGATGATGATGATGATGATGATGATGATGATGATGCTAGTGAAGCTGGAAATGGTTGGGCTTCCATTGTTTAGAATTGTAATTGCCTGAAGGTGCTAAGAAATGTTATGTCTCTGTCAACATCAACAATACTCGCTTTAATGCCTCACAATTCTATATCTTTCAAATGTTTATTATAATTTTCTGTTTGTTGCCAACCACATGATATTCACTTGCCAACAAATGCAATTTCTTTCATTTGATTTTGATTCCGCAGTAACTTAGTTGGCCAATTGATATTGACGCTGATGATGATGATGTGGATGCTTTTAAATGAGCCTGACTCAATCAATGCTTAGCAGCCTTGACTTTGTGTCATTTGGCAATCTTTGTTACATTTCAATTCGATTCAATTTGACAGTCGAAGTTGATGCCCTCAAGGTTTTCCGCAACAAAAAAAAAGAAAAGGATATTAATATACTAAACTTAATTCAAATGGAAAGCGAAATATTAGTAAAATAAATTCTATAAATTCAAAATACAGAACTTCTTTCAATGTCCCTCCTTGTCCTTGTTTAAGTTCTTTAAGTTTAAATAGAGTTATAAAGTAAGTTTATAAACTTCAAAACTGTGCAACTCAGTTCACGAGTTATTAAATATAAATATAAAATTCCAACAGTTTTAAATTGAGATCTACAACATTTTTAGAAAGATGAAATTTCCGTATCAAAGTCGCTGTTATCGCCAAACATAATCGATTGTAAAATGCACGCCTTTAAGCAGAAGTTGTTGAAAAAAAATTTGCTTTGATTCAGAATCAGAATTCAGCATCTCCTAGGGAAACTGACTTCAAAAATTTTGGCGGTGTGCCACTTTAAGGCAAAGCACAGGTTCTATCCTTATCTTGGGTTGCAGGAATTCTATTTTTATGTTTGATAGTTTTCCATTTAGTTCATTTTAAGTTTTCTTTTTTGGCTTTCCAGAGGTAAATAATTTTTAATTCATAAAGAAATTTTAGTTGTTGTTTCTGAGTTTTCCAGCCGGGCGCAGTTTCTACCTTTTTCTAAACGTGCCACTAAGAAGCGCCTTGCCCTATTTCATCAGCAATAAAAATATAATCAAATGTAAAGGAATTTAATAGGAATGTTACTTTTGAGAAACGATTGTGCTTCATTCTTATTACTATTATTGGACTCATCTTTTTAGCTTGTAGAAGCAAATGCTGTTGCCCTTGCACCACCGTTGGGCCAAACTCCGGTTTGGTTCAAATTTTTTTTTTAGTTTTGCATATTTTAGTTAATTCCTTTTGGCGGATTATTATCTTTGACCAATGAAATCTTTTCTTTAGCTTTTAATGTTCTTTTTTACTCATTTTTAGTGGCTTTGGTTTTTTTTTTTTTTTTTTTTGATCTGCTAACTACTTTGACAGCCAAAGAGTTCTTGAGCAAAACAATACTGTCCGACTGACTAAACTTGTATGTGGTCCACACCCTTATGATTGATCCGCTCAGGTCGTTTGTGTGTGATCGAATCTCTTAATGTCTGTAGCAACTCAAAGTAGAAATGGGAATCGGAATGGTTTTATTTATAAAAGCTGCACAAATGTCTTTTATGTTCTCTAGATTCTAATCACTAATGCAAGCACAAAACTCGATCAAACCATGTCAACGCATAAATATATTTTATAGTAACTTAATGTTCAAATGTAAATAATTGTATTTTTTTTTTTTTTAATAAAGATGTAATTGTAAATAATTTGAAGTTTATACAAATTCGAATCAATTCGGCTGATGTACCAAGCGGGTGAATTTGTCACTTCAGTTTCAAATATTAAATCTTTAATGAAACATTTTAACTTTTCTCCAAGAAGATTCAGAATCTTCAGATATAATGACATGAATATTATTTGGTATCTTGTATAGAAATACTTAGTTTCAGACCGTCTGGATTAAGATGACAGCATCGAAACAAGAAAACAAAGTTGGCTCAAGTTGATTTAAGTCATTTCTTTGGAGAACAGACGACTTCTGGCGTGCAAATTGTCCATAAATAATGAAAAAAACTAACGGAGCACAAGATATGAAAAAGCACAGAAAACGAGGAGCTTTGCATATATTACAAAAGTCTGTAAATTGGAATATGCATAAGGAAAATGAATTAAAAAAAAAAAATAACAAAACTTCTACTCTTATTTCTCACTTTACACAAATACAAACGCCATCATGGCAACGAGATTTATGCTATGCAATACAGGGTGTATTCACTGTAAACGAACTCCAAAAATAAGGAGAACTAAATCAGCTTAATAAAAGAAACCGTTTAGCGTAAAATTTAAAGATGCCATATGTTTTGTGGAAATTGCAAGAAGTAAAACTTTTCTTAATTTCATGCTTATTGATTCACAGTACCCAGTAATCACAGACAAACTCTTTTGAGAGTCCACTCAGATAATTTTAATATTTTGCTCCAATACTTTGAAATAAATACTGGTATAGAGTATCTAATAGTTGAGGATGTCTAACCAAGTCCTTTACTTTACTTTGGCGTGTTCTGTGTTGTTTGGAATTCACTTTATTCTTACATTCCATAGGTTCATAAGTATCTTAGTGTGAGGCTAAAAGAGATTGAGTGAATTTCAACTAACAGAAGAGAGAAAGTAGAGTTTGTACTCGTACATATAAATAACTACAAAAAAGAAAAAAAAAACAAAATCTGCAAGCTTTGCTGTGGACCACCATCACCACACCACTCTACCCTGGTATACATATAAAGACACTTGTGTTAACATTATGCATTTATGCAGGTTGACGGGAAAAGCATATTCTTGGTATCCTTACTTAAGATATATTGCACTGGAATAGTATATACTTATGTAAATACTTCTTCAAAGATTTATGTAAGAATTTCGTACAAAGAATATATTTTTATTGCAAATTTCTCATGGAAACCATTCTGACTCAGTGTTGGATTTACACATTTGCCCCCCGTAGGCTATTTAAATTTCCCCGCCACTACTGAACTCTGCAATTCTATACCCTAGTTCACAATCATATTAACTACTTTTCTTCTGTTAATGAAAATGCAACTTTATGATTATCTTATTTTTTTATCAGACCAACTAACAAATTTGTATTAATAAGAATTCATTAGGATATACAAATGTTAAGAAAAACTTTCTTTGAATGGATATTTACAGCTTTCATTATTTCATTATTTGTTTTTAATTATCATCATTCTAAGAAATGTATAATATTTATGAAACAATATGCAATTTTTTACGTGTAAATTTATTAAATTAAATCTGATGATATTAAGTCAAACAGGTTGTTAATATCAGCAGAAATATCAATAAAAAAGTATTAATTTTCTACATATAATCTATATAACATCTATACAATGTTATTACTATTTTTTTTTTGTCTTTTTCGGGTGTTTTATCATACATTTTTTGCCTTTTCGGTTATCTTTTTCTTATGTCTTTTGTATATAGTTTTGACACTCTTGACTCCTTCGCCTTTTCTTCGAAATGCTTAAAATTTTCTCGTGCATAAAACCAACAGCAGCAACAACAAAACAAGCAAAGTCCAAGCCTCTGGCTTTACGAACGACGATAAGTGAGTGAGCGACCCGCCGTACACTTCATTCGGCCACTTGTTCGTACGCTCTTCGTAAAAATACACATCAGTAAAGCATTTTTTATCTCTCTCTTACTCATGCATTCATTCATTCTCTACGCTGCAATGCGCATTGTTTTGTGCGTCTTCCCATTACGTCTCTGAAACATCTACACATTTTGATATGTGTCACATTTCTTTTTTATATATTTTGGATTTACTCCCTCCCCTTCGCTAAAGACGTTTCACTTCAAAAACTGATAAGATTTTGCACATTATTGTCTCTAGATGCTAAACTATTTTTTAAATCCAATAGAAATTTATTTTTCTTGATTTTCCACACTCTGTACACATGTAAGTATATTATTCAACATATTTTAAATCGCATTTTTAATCAATTCATTTTATGAACGAATTCATCTATTTTGCAATGATATTCTATATTTCTTCTGATAAGTGAGAATTTAACAAATCAATCAATTAAGGCACAACTTGTCATTAGGCGGTTGCGGAGTCTGCGTGGAGTTTGGACAGCCCATAAGAAAATGATTCGGCGTCAAAGGATTCAGATTTATGGATTATCCAAATTCAAAGACCATGAAGGACTTTTTCCTTAAAACTAACAATTATCTAATATTAATATTGTTAAATTTAATTTTTCAACTGATTTAATATTCTCGTTCTAATGGTAAAATAAAATGTTTCGATCTCTGCAATCGATTTGCATAGAAAAACTCACAATGAATTTGTTTTTTTTTTTTTTTTTTTATTAACAATAAGTCAGTAAGAAATTTAATTTATTTTAAAAAATGTGATCTATAAGTGAATTTTGAGTTCTTTAGTTTTCAACTTTATTGATTTTGAATTTAATAAGTTTTGATTATTTATAGTTGTGTTTTTTTTTTTTGTTATTTTTTATTAACAATAAGTCAGTAAGAAATATAATTTATATTAAAAAATGTGATCTATAAGTGAATTTTGAGTTCTTTAGTTTTCAACTTTATTGATTTTGAATTTACTAAGTTTTTATTATTTATATTTGTTTTGTTTTTTTTTTGTCTTGAATTAAACTTATCTATTGATATTTAATATTATGCATTGTTATATTTTTTTGTTTACTTGGTATTGGTATTTCACGTCAGTCTCTGATTTTTCATTTTGACTTTGTTTTTCTCAAGTTTTAAAATAAAAATTTTTTTTTTGTTTTATATCATTTGCATTGTCTTTAGTATTTTAATATTTTTTTTTTTTTTTAACAAAATTTTGATCGAATTATTTATTTGTTTCCATTATTTTATATTGTAATTTTATGTATTGCTTTTTTTGTTATTCGATATTTGTATATACTATTTGCAAATTTGACATATACATATATATATGTGTTACAAATACATTGGTATTTTTAGCCTGAGATTTTTATTTTGCCTTTTTTTTATATTATTTTCCAATTTTTTATTTTCATTTTCCTAATCACTAAATTATATTGCAATTCCCATTCACTAGGTTTATCTTGCAAATTTTATATTGCAATTCCCATTCACTACGTGTATCTTGCAAATTTTCATGATGCAAAACATCATTTTTTCTCAATTTATTATTAGTTTATATACAATAATTTGAATTTTTGTTTTATACTATGGTATTTCTCACTTGGTCTCCACAGTCCTTTATTCTGGACAATCGGACAGACACAAAAAAATCAAGTGGCTTAACAAATGAATAGAAATTCATACCTCACTGTGGCCTTGTTCTCAATATTATTGTATTATAAGAGAATTTTTTAATTTTTACAAAACAAACTGTAATGCATTGCGCACTTGAAATACTTTTAAAAAAAGTATTATTTTTTTTTTTTTATATTTTTCTTTTTATAACATTTTTGCAATTACAAATTTCATGAACCATTTATATGTTTTTTTTCGTAACTCTGGGCATTAACTTTGCTCTGTAATCTCTTCGATATTTAGTAAACGAACAAATTTTAGAGTTTTCAAAAAAAAATGAAGCCATTTTCTGCTGTGTTTGAAACACTTTAATTCAAATTTTCGGATGTACCCTTCATAAATGGCGTCGGCTCACGCCATGAGTGGAGTGTTGTAGCCATGCGGTTTGGATGGCTTTCTAGGTGACGATTTCTGCTTTGCAGGATTTCGTCGAGCACCGTGGCCATCCTTAAGTGTCTGTGCAATACGGTGTTGCGCACAAATAAAGAAACCCCAGTTATGTGGCGAAGTGCTTTGTGTTACAATCAGTCAAGCGTACGCAACTTGGCAGAACAGCATAGTGATTTTGGAGAAATCCTATAGTATCTCTGAAGCTTCTACAGCCGAGAAAGAGTTACTAAGACAGCTGTGCCATCCGCATATGTAGCAATGGTGGCTTTACCTAAGTAAATTATTAGAATATTGGTGCCAATACGTTGATTTAAAAATTGGCAAAGTATCTGAAATTTTTGGCACAGACGACTGTTTGATTTTAAAATACTTATGTCGCTAAGTTTTATATACACAATTTCATCCATCAGTTTTCTCGACATCTATATCGGATCTAAAACTACCCTATGTCCAAGGCTGCAACCAAGCACACGCACTTATACAAAATTTAATTCAGATGAACGGTATGGCCACGCATAAGACTCCTCGAACAAATAAACCAACAAACTAAGAAACAAATATTAATTTTCATATTTTATCAGATTAGGGGTAGTCGATTGAGTGTCACAAACGTCGTGAACTGAGGATCGCAAACATTGTAAGGCTCACAGTTATGAATGGCAACTCTGCTTAGAAGTGAAATGTTTTACCAATTTAATTGAAATAATATTTGATTGACATAAAATAGAAGTACGAATAATAAATTGTTTGCTGCAATTTCTGTACTTACTTCAATAAACACAGACATGTGCCAGAAATCGCTTTCAACCCCATGTCAATCTAATTATGATTCTCAATGTGATAGAAATCTCTTTCGATGGTTTTGAAATCTCTGACTTTTATAATGCGGGAGAATCTAACTCGTTTATTTGAAATTTTGACAAAAAAAAAAACAAAAACAACAACTGTAGCTTATTGTTTTCATCGGTAATCTGCTCGCATTTAAATTTTAACACTTTCGATGATTCAAATTTCCCTTTAATTCAATCAATTGATATATTAAAATAAACTATTGCGTCATTTCATGAATCAGACTTAAGGATACTTCTCTTATTTTAAGATACTCTAATGAAATATTATTACATCTTATTTTGATAATTCTAGCTATAAAAGCAATGTTAATCAATCTATCTACAATATAAAGAGTTTATACACCCAATATCTTTGTAAAAAGGTTTTTTTTTTCGCGATAATGTCTTTACCCATCTGTCAATCAATCACTTGCTATTGTTTGTCACAAATTCAAAAGATTTTTGACAGGCAGCCAAATCAAGCAATGATAAATAAGTCTTTAAGTGCATCCATTAAGGAAATTAGTCACATGTAAATATTGGCTGACGAAGCCATGCTTGAATAAACCTGCCTACTCATGAATGCAGTACAATATATTCGTACACATAACCTAACAAAATTGCCCACTTCCAAACTATTCTTCATATTGTACATTGCTTGAAATATTTGGGAATTTAATAAGATTTCGTTGTTTCCCTATTTGATATTGTGACAAACCATCAAATTGATGCAAAATAACGCATATTATTAAGCCTTCTTATGCTATCGGAAAAGAAAATTCGTAAAATGAAAATTATTATTATGTTTCTCACGGAGTTGCTTAGTTTTTGATAGCAGCAAGCTGAGACACTTTTTACATAAGCTCTCCAAGTGAGAAGTTTGTCCAGGATTAAGCCGGGGTATCGAATTTAATGCACCTGAGGGATGAAACTTGAAACGTATGTTATAACTGGCGTGATGCCTTAATGTGAAAGTTCAATTCATTGATTTTTCTCGATAAAGTCCAATGTTCCAAAGTTTCGCAAAACCGATTGAGTTGTATCCACTGACACATTGTGGGAGTCGTCATATGCTAGGACGGCTGAAGCATATATTTTTATACATCTTCTGTCGAAAGCAGGGCAATACTTTTTTGATTCAAATGCATTGAGAATGTGTTTGACAACACGATGTGATTGCTCTGGCATGCCATGCTGCAGTCTTAATCCAAGTTGATGGTTTGGAATAGTATTCTGGACAAGCGTCCCACATCCAACATTCAACAGAAAAATACATCTTGACTTCTGCAGGAGTGGCATGTCTGTTGGGGCACACATCCAGTACAAACAAGCAAACAAATTGATTTTTATGTAAACATTAAACTCGCTATGACGGCATTTCTTCATTTAAGGTCACTTTTTCAAAAAAATAAATTCTCTACTATATGAAATTCACCAGCAATCTACTGTTTCTCACCGTTAAAATAAAACAAACAGTCGATTCCACACAAGGACTATTTTTGTAGTGTTTTAATGGCACCAATAAGCCTCACAAGACGACATTCAAATATCTTTGTTACATCAGTTTAAATTTAATTAACATGTTATAGAAATTTATATAAATAAATATAAATTGGTGTCCTGCTGATCCAAAATAAATACCATTGGCTAAAGAGATAACATAGGTTGACTCTCCGAATCATGAATATTCATATATTTTTTGTGACTATCGCGCAGCTCATGCTTGAGAGACATCGCTGCTTGCAGTAAATGCCTTTCCTTCTAAAACTGCCCTAAATTTCCTGGAAATAGTATTAAAACAAAATATAATTAAAAGTATGTTTGGCAATTTGTTTACTACGAAACTATACGAAATAAGTACATAGGTATGTTAAAAATTCTATATCTATGTAATTTTAAAAATAATTTCCAATTGTTGAATTTAATTTGGAAGAGGCACTTCGTCAAGAAATGTAAATATATTGTACATTCCATTGATGTTCACCGGGACTTAATAAATTTGTGGTACTATAATGAATTTTTGAGATCATTTCTCTGAATTTTAGCTTTAAAATTATATAATAACTTGTATGGTGATTAAAACTTACTCTCTTATTTTAAGCTTTTCAATTTCTGCACTTTGTTCGTTATTTATTTGCTTAAGATGTTCTTGTAGTTTAAGATTTCGTTCAATTCGTTCCTCATTTAGTTTGATGGTATGTTGCAGCTTATGGAGGTCCTTTTCCTTCTCGTATAAAGGCTCCATGAAATGCTGAAAAATCATCAAACCTATTTTTCATTTCAATAGTCATCTACAAATAAAAATGGGTATAAAACATATAAATGAACATCCTATGAAAATTTGTGTACAAGATGCAAATGGACTTACCATGGCAATATGGGAATCTTTCTGCAAATTTTGGAACTTCAAAGTATCCATTTCAGCATATAATTCGGCCTCTCGTGACTCCAAATCTTTTATATTTCTAATACGTATGTCAAGTAAATTTTTAAATAGACTATTCTGCTCTCGTAGGGGTAACAATTCTTGCTGAGTTTCTTCCAATTTTTGTTTTAATAAATCAATGTTATCAATCTCATTGGATGATTCCTGTGATTAGTTTTATTGGTATTGTACAATAGAGTCTACTTTTGAAATAAAATTCTTGTACTTACATTTTCAGTTTGAAATATTTCATCAGATTGAGATTGTAATTGACTAAAGAATAAAAACAAATAAAAATATTATTGTTGAAAATTTTGAATAGAACTTTTGATCTTACTTAATATATGTTTTAGATTTTTCTAGCTCCTCTTTAAGTTGAGTGATTTGATCGTTTAGCATAATTAAATTATCTTCCACTATCTTCTTCTCATTTGTTAACTCATTGATACTGTGCAAATTCGTAAATTTTAGGAATAAAGGTGAAAATGGAAAATAATTTTCATATTACCATATTTTCAGCTCATCGATTTTGTTTAGCATTTTAGTATTATGAGCGATTTGATCTTCAAGTAATGTTTTATTATCTGTAAATTTCTTCTCGTCTTGTTTTAATTCATTCATTCTGTACAAAATAGTTAGATATGAATAAAAGTTGCAGTCGATAAATTATTATAATTTTAATTTACAATTTTTTGAGTTTATCGATTTCTTGAAGCAATTCATTATTTTTTTTCTTATTCAACTCGATTTCTTTAACACTTTTTGCTAGAGCTACTGTTACCTTGTTCCCTTTTAAAACCTGTTAAATTTAAAAACGATAACCGATTATCAGTATTTCATTTAATGATTATTGGATCTTAATGGATGTACCTTTGATTCACTATCATCACGGTTTTTAATTTGCTTAACCAAGTCAATGTTATGTTGAGCAGCAGAATTAAGGTCTGATTTTTCCTTTACCTTTTCCATCTTGAATTCTTCAAAGCTACGTTTAGTTTCCTGAAAAGTTGAGTATAAGTTACTGAAATTAATATTATCAAATTGCTCAACTATGCTTACCTGCAATTCAAGCAACACGCGTGTCAACTCTGTTTGATTATTTGGGGATTGCTTACACATTGCATATATGCGGGTCCACAATTCCTCAAATTTTCTCTTTTGATGTTCTTGCAATTCATTACGTATCAATTCACGATCTAAGTGCCATTTTGTCTCATCATCAGGAATCTTATGATCCGCGAAGTAATTATTTATCAAGTTTACACTGCTATAAAAAGTCTCCTGCACAGTTTCTTTAAAATCACTTATAGATTCCTTAGCTGAGAAGTTAGTATGTTTTTTTTTTGTGTTATAAATTAGTTGAAATGTAAAATTACAACTTACGCAAATTTTGAGGCAACCGAAGTAAATCATCTTTATTTATAATTAGTTTGCAATTATCGCCTTGTACAAGGCTTACAAACTTGTAAGTACCTTTGATCTTTGATGTCGTAATATCCTTAAGATTTTCACACATTTCCATAAAATTTGATTGCATTTTTTGTAGTTTATCTTTCGCATACTCAAATGATAATAATTTCTTTTTTTCTGTTGCCCGAAGTTGTGTATCGCCTTCAAGTTATCCGAAGTTTGGTAATAAAAAAAATGGTTGAGTTTGCAAATTCTGGAAATTAATTACCTTAAACTTACCACCACTTTGCTCTTTTTGGACCGGTTTCGTCAAGGGTCTAGGAGTTGTTGCATGACTAGTTTCTGTTATAGGTAAACCTAAACTTGTTTTAGAGCGAAGAGACATTTTGCTTTTGTTGTCAGCACCCTTCGTCTTCAGCATAGAAGCTGTACGTCGTGGCATAGATTTCTGTGAGCTAACACCATGCAAATTCAATTTTGGCTCGACCTTTATTTGAATATCGTTAATCTTTCTTCCAGATGGGAATTTGGTTGCTTTAGGCGACTCAAATGCTGTGTGAATATTTTTTGGTTCAATAGTTTGTGTTGTCTACAAAATGAATAGGTTAATTATGTTTATACTTAGTTTTCAAATTGTATTTTTAAAACTCTTCCTATACCAATATTTCGGCCACAGTGTTGAAATGCTCTATGTAAGCAGACCTGACACCCTAAACATATGTCAAATAAATAATTACATATTTCTGAATGCTCCATCACAGAGCGAAGGCAAAAGAGGGTGAAAAGTATATCAAATTCGGCATAGTCGAAGTTAAACTTCTTACTAGTTTTTTAATAAAATGTGCTATGCATGATCCCCCGCCTTAATATTAATACGGTAGTTCCAAAACTGTTCTAGTGGCGCAATGCTAAATTTATTAGAAAATATATTGGCAAGTACAAAAGATGGAATTTTTAATAATTCTCTTTTAAGTTGCTAAGTATTTCTTATAGCATTTATCTTTCAGAGCACTTATATTAATTAAAAATCTTCACACTGTCCTCGATATTTCTAACCAAAACCAATGATGATAAATATATTGGTGAAGGCCAGGAAATGGCACATGTGATACGAATGCAATTCTTACCTTATTCGATTTACGAGGTACCACTGTACCCGTTATGCGACCAATGGGCCTTGGTATTTTTGAAATCTGCATTCCAGGGGTAATACACATAAAATACCATTTAATATTCCATTGCTTTTTATACTCACCTTCTGCCCAGAGCCTTTCTTGTCGTCATTGGTAATGTTGTTAGGGACAACAACTGGTTCAAGGCGAAAAAAGCAACAAAAATTTCAATAAGCTGCATTAAATAATGTTTAATATTTTACTTACCCGGAATGGTCTTTCGTACTTCAGTTTTGACAGGCATTCTAAGTCTACTCATGCAATTTCTACCACCAAATTAATTTTTAACTAATGCGAAATAAAATAAAAAATAAAATCTTTAAACCTGAATTTTTAATAATAAAATATAAACTCAAAATAAATATAAGAAAGCAACGCTAACGTTGTTTTTAAACATAATTTTATCAATACATTTCCCAAAAAAAAGTTTTATAGTATTGTAGCAATATTATACATTACCAAACACTACAACGAAACAAAATGTCTCTTTCTTGTTCCACTTTAAATGAACATAAAATACAGAAACGGAGAGCACAAAAAGTGCGTACTCAGAGAGGAAAAATACAACAATAACAACAACCAAAGCATTAAAAACGAAAAAACCTACAAAAATTTTTATGCTTGGTCTTGCAGTGTTTTTCAAAAAACTTAATACTTAAAAATATTATATTGAAAGTTAAAAACTGAAAAAATAAGTATGCAACTCTTTTTATTAGCATGTATTTGTCATTTTTAAAACTTTGATTATTAAAATCGGCTTAGTATAGTGTGCGCTAGATAAAAAATGTTCAAAATTTGGTATAAAAGTGCCTGTATCTCAACAACAGCACCACCTACCAGGTCTAACTGAAGAATAAATCATCTTAGTGACCCCATAAGT
Source organism: Amiota minor (assembly GCA_037043295.1). Taxonomy (NCBI): domain Eukaryota; kingdom Metazoa; phylum Arthropoda; class Insecta; order Diptera; family Drosophilidae; genus Amiota; species Amiota minor. The sequence continues at coordinate 2,050,051 of JBAMAW010000946.1, forward strand.
AAAACAAAAAAAAAAAAAATATTAAAATTGGTTTAGCCGTTTAGGAGATTAAGAGTTACAAAAATTTCGTATAATCGAATTTTATATTATATATGTATAAAGATAATAGAAATGTTTAGCTAAATGTGTTGCTAGGCGCAAAAATCGGAAACTGTTAAACCAGGTTTGATAAATTTTTTGTTGTTGTACTTTTCACTGTTTCAAGAGAAAGAACCGGTCGTGGGAAACAATTATCATGTCAGGAGCAAAGCTTGTTAAAAATAAATGCGTATAGAATATAGAGGTTTCATAATAGAATATTTGCGTGTAAAGTATTGTAGTAGTAAGTAAGCATAGAAATAATTATGTAATACATGGTATATGTCTGGACATGAAGAATAAAAGGCATGTGTTAAAGCAAGAATCAAAGTGGTCTTACTGATTATTGTTTTATCGATTCTAATGAAAGGCAACTTGATTCCATAATTTATGACTCCCTCAATTATTAAAGATACACTTAGAGTGTGGTTATCAATATTGTCACAAAGTGGCGCCCAGTTTTAAAATAGCAAACGCTACAATTGGACGTGTTCTGCTTTGAAAGTTATAAAAACATAAAAATTTAGTTATTGTATTATATTTATTAATCAGTGAAAATTATATACGTCTATCAAACAAAAAAAAATGTTAAATTGTGAGAATTCAAATGTTCGCATAAAAAAACTGGCAGCGCTGGCCCATTGGATTAAACACATATCAGCGAATCAACACAAGCTCCCAGTAGCTACTCCAGTCCTTATAGCAAAGTGTAAGTTATGTTTAATCTATTGTATTGAGTACACCTTCTTAGTTGCGTTCTTTTCAAGAACTGTGAGTCTCTCCTTATAGCGATGTGATGGAGAAAAAGAGTATTCATAGAACCAACCCAGCTCAAAATCACAATTTATGCATTTGACATCACGTATATAATATCTACCAGTTAACATAAGCGCAAGCTTTGGCAGACCATAAGAAACATTAATTACTTTTTTAAAGACAACTGCTTTTCCAGTGTAGCCCGTAAAGTTATTGAACAAGATATTTTCCTGATTGCTCAGATTTGCCTTACATTTTCGGCAATGGTAAATTACTTTACCATCCATATGATCCAGAAAAATGCGTCCCATATTTGTATATATGTTTCGAGAAGTAATTACTAGTTTTTTTTTTTTTTGTTCCAAAATTTTGGAATTTACTTAGGTGACAATTTCGGATTCATCAAATACATGTACATACTATGTAAATCATTAACTACTATGATAAATAAATATTGTGTACAATATTATAAGATTTATTAAACTACAATATATTCCCGATATGGAATAATAATGTTGCTAATTTTCTGGTATCTGTTTCAACATTCATATGTTGTATTTGCTTCATTTCGCATACTACAAGCAACAAATACCTTTGACTCTTCACATTTGTTGTAAAAATATTATTATTTTATTTCTTTAGCTTAGCTGCCCTTATCGTCCTTTGTGGACATTTGTTGCGCTTGAGTCAAATTGAATGTTCCAAAACACAAACGCTGAGAGCAATCAGCATAAATTGCAAAATTTATATGCAATAGACATCACTTGCATGCCAAAAAGGACTCAGAACTCACACTTGACCTTTCCTCCACACATCAAACATACCTATGTATGTAGTATATATTTATTACCTTGGCCAAGTTCAGATCTCAAGTTGATGTGGGTGGTGGTGAAGTGTGTTTTTTACAGCTTTCCTAATGATTCAATGATGATGTGTAATTGAACTTACCATAAATACTGCGTTTTTCTAATTTGCCAACATCAGCAAAGCGTTGCAACAAAATTATTGACTTTAAGAATGATGAGGACGGGAAATCTAAACTACAAGGCTACATTGTTTATATCTCGACGGAATGTAATAATTTATGATGCATATGCTCGAAATACGATTACGATTCTGTGCTTATTAAAAAAGGTCACAAGGTCAGAATAGCATCCAACTTGAATATGTAAAATATAGGTGTGTGGTGCCAAAGTTAAGGAATAAATACCAAGAATATTTGAATTGCATCTGGTATCAATTGATATGATGAAATGTATTTCTAAGTTCTCATATTATTAATGATTACAGAGTCCGAAGACATACATATCACACTATATACATATGTAATATGAATTCAATTTTGTTCAAACAATTGAATACGAAAAGTCTAATTGGTCATTGAGGACTATAGGCGAGGTGATTTCAAAGCAATATTTGGCAATGTTCCAACATAATAGTGTAGATAAATTTCTGTATGTATGGTCGAAATATGAATAACAAATGTAGTTCACTTAGACCATAGTGCAGAATAAATATACTAATATTACTGTGTCTTATCAAATATAAATATTACAAAAAAAAATAAAAAAATGTCCCCATGTCGCGTGTTTATCAAGACCTTTGTCTTGAGTTTGATAGAGAAATAATAAATTACTTTGTGACTCATCAACTTTAATTCTTTTTTTGAAATATGCAATAATGCTTCAAAATAGATATTGACAAGTTTGATAAGCTTCTAGGTTAAGCCTTTTGTGACATATGGTATTCCCCTAAAATTTTATTAGTTGAATATCTAAACACATTTGAGTACATGAAACATATGATTGTCTATCTTGAAATGAATTTGATATTTTGATCCATTAAAAATTCAATTTTGCTTGTCAAATAAATGTCAAATCTGCAAAAACTACTAATTAAATTTAGTCACATTATGGGAGATTTGAGAAAATCTTTACAAGTACATTAACTAGTTATGAGAGTTGTATGACAAGTGTCTGGCTTTGGTAAGAAAAAATATATTAAATAAATTTCTTAACATAGTCATCTTTTCACTCAATTTGTTCTCCCTTCCAAATAATAAGAAATGACATAATCCTTAAAATAATCTATCGTTCATGCTCGCTCATTCATATATGTATGTACCATGTGTTGTAAGTATCGTCTCAAGCCAACACTGTACCAAAATCAAGTATCAACAAACACCAGGTTTCAAAGCATTGCTTCTTCTTATTAATAATATTGTTTTTTTTTTTTTTTTGTGAAAGTAAACACTTCTTTAGGCGCGTTGAACGATTTTTGATAGGAGGAATAAATATGAGTTTACATCAACGACATGCTAGTGATGTTCATTTTAAAATTCGATTCGATCGATATTTATTCCGATATGATATAGTCAAGTTCTATATCGATATTTAGAGATACATCAAAAACAAATACATGTCAATATTTTCGTTATATCGCAAGTAATTTACAATTGTTACATTGCCAACTCATTTTACAGACTTATTCAAAGAGTAAAATCCAAACGTATTTACGTATTTCAATGGCACAAGAAGCACAACACACGTTAAGTGCGTCAGCTTCTTAATCAGCAAACCCCTTTGTCACTGATTTGAGGGTTACCTTTTAATTTCGTCTGGGTCTTAAAAATACAAAGGCGAGACGCCAGAGCAGTTGTTTCCCGGCATCCTGAAACGCCTAGTATGAAGCCATTATTATTTCATAGTTTTAAGTTTTAACTTCGGTCGCCAGTCCCCATGACTACCTCTTTAAGTTTCTTTTTTTTTTTTTTATTAGCAATAAACAAATTGACATTATTAATTAATTAATATTATTATTATTATTAACATTGTTAGTTAAGTTTAAAAACTAAAACTAGAAGTAAGGTTATAGCAGTAGCTGCTAAGGCCTTTGGATATAACAAATATACAATATTTTTATTGCAGAGATTCTGATTCAAAAATTTTAAGAATGATTTGTAATGCCTCCTGTTTCGCAACTAACAATGTAGTGTTAAAAATACTTTGAAAAATAAGAAATTCATAACAATATTCTAGATATAAATTTGATAAAAAGGATTAAAGGATTCATACTACAGATTTGTCCTTATAATTTATTGTTACAGTGCATATGTACAATTTAGATTTTCAAGCGCAGTGTTTAGGGGAATTTGTATTTTATAATTGATTTATAACTTAAATTTATACTTGCATGTTAAAAAAAAAAAAAAAAAAAACAGTATAATTAAGAGAGAATAAATTTTAAATTTTCCATTAAAAATGTTTGTTCTTTATTTTACTTTACTATATTATTAATGTAGTATTGTTTGTATTTCCTTAAAAATTTACACTTACAATATTATAAATTGTAATTTTATTTTTTGAATTATCGCATAATTTTGTTGTTTGTTTTCCTTTATAATCTTTACAACATTTTTCAATTTTATTGCGGAAATTTGTGACGTTGTAATTTATGTGGATGATGATTATGGTAAATATACTTTCGCTTTTTATTCGGTTCAGAACAACAAAAGCATGAAGATACACAACACGAAATGAAACACTGACACAATTATGAACTCCAATACCCACATATTTTATATAATTTTTTTTTTTTTTTGACACTTTACAGTTTGAGTGATTGTAGTATTATGACTTTAATCTAAGGTTTGTAATGAATAGCCTGGAGATCCCACAAAGCATGACACATCTCTTGATGGACAATCGAAAAGTTAAAGATATTATTGAATTTTGTATAATAAAAATTGAGTATATCACAATATTAAGTATAATAAATGAGTGTTGAAATTTGAAAGAGTTTGTTGTGGAAGATAAGTATGTAATTTAAAGAAAGTTTACTTATTAATGTGTACAGTGATATTGGGTTTATGCGAACATAACATAGTAGAATTTATATAAAAACTCGTAATTTTATAAAATGTCATACATATGTCGTGAAAGGTATGAAAGGTTAAGTGAAACTGAACTAAGACCCTCTTCTCTTCTTTTTTTATGTTTATTACCACCATTTTAAAGTTCAGTAAATATGCATGGAAGATAGATGGAGGGACCCAACTGACAAGATACAGATGTGCCATGTATTCATTTTCGCATTCTCACATTCTTTCATTCATTCATTTTAACCTCGTTTGCGGTCGTTAACAGAACATCAATATTGAATTGAATTTTTTGCAACTCTTCTTGCTTTTTATTTTCAACTTCCCAAAAGGATTCTTTTTGTTTGTTTTGCTTTTAAAGTTTAAATTAATACGTTTTTTTTTGTTTTTTAGTTTCTTCGTTTTGTTAGTAAGTGACTTTCTGTGCGTTAAACTAAAAATGATGAATTTGTGTCAGCAAGATGTTATAAGCATAGTTTTTCTTTTCTCATCTGCAGTGACATATTGAATTGTGTTCTGATTATACACTTCACACTGTTGAACAAATTTACTACCACCGTGATGTTTTTAACAGTAGCATAGCTTGTCTCAAGAAATAGATTCATTTAACTTTATTCGTCATGTTCCACGGTTTTATACTAAACAATTAGCCCACCGGTTATTGAGCTCTGCTTTCATTCTTCTTCTTATTATACTCCAACCTATGAAATTCCAACCAACTAATGTTACATTTTGAGGTTTGTGCGCCATTCAATTTGATTACTTATGATGCTTGTCAATTAAATTTAAGTTTTATTCTTGTATTCTTATTTTTAAAGTTAAAAAACCCAGGAATTGGCTGAAAGAAATGGAGCGATCGAACTATCACACTTTTTGGTCAAGTGTTATGAAAAGTATCCCTTTGATTACTCACACTTCAGTGTTTCGTTTCATTCACTCACTGCACTTCAATGATAAGAAACTGACATTCGAAGGTCCTTCGTGGCCTTGCTTTATATACCCTATACTTCGAATGGTCCGAAATGTTTCAAAACATTACACAACAATCGAGATATTGATTTAGACTCTTCTAGAAATTCCTAGAAGGCGATACTTACAGCCTTCATATTTGCAAAAGCACGCCCTTCAGGTAAAAGTGGAAACATTCTTAATGAATGTGGGATCGAGGGTTACCATACCATATAACTCCATTGATCGTACCGGGAATCATTTCTGAAGTTAAATGGCACGCACATTATACACTTTCTTTTATAATATTGATTGATTTTATTTTATTTATTTTTTTTTTTTCAATTTGCCTTTGTAGTAAGTGAGCAAGTATATTATAAAATGGTTTGCTGCAACATTTAGTGGCACGCGACATAAGTTTATTTATTTCCTCTTTTTAAACAATGGATAACAATAAAAGTAGAGCATCAACAATATGAACTTATGACCTTGCATTTGTTTTCTTTTGTGAATAGATTTACATTAAAAGTTTCACTTGGATTTTTAGAGTATTCAAAATCAAAATTTCTATTCATTTATTTTATAGAGATAATATAATAGTGGCTATGCATCTCAAGTGATTTCATGTCATAAAAAAATATACAATAGATATGATTGTATAGTATGCTATATATACATATATACTCAGAAATCTTGTAAAATGAAATTAAAGGAAAAACAAATGTAATTTAAATGTTTACTCCTTGTTATTTCAACTGCACTTAAAGCATTTTCAACGGCTTTCAAAGCATCTTATCTTTATATATATAATATTAAATAATTTTTAGGTTTTCTTTATTTGTGTAAGTTATGGTTCAATGACCTTTCAAACGGCACTTGCATGTGCCGTCGAATTATGTAATGATCCTGTTGGTACAGGTTCATTGCTCTTTTCTTACATAGCTAGATAAAAGCTTTTACAGATAAGATTATTACTGTAAAAGCTATTATCTAAAGCTTTGCAACGGCACTTGCATGTGCCTGAAAAGTATTTAAGGAGTCTTGTTAGTTTTAGTTAGTTTGTTAATTAGTGTCATCACTGGAACAAGCAAGTGCTACTCCAGTGGATTATAATTAACAAATAAATTAATTTGTACATTACATTTTAATGATATCGCCATAATTGGCAGCATAAATAATTTTTCTTAATATTATGTTTTATTCTTTGCTGGCATTCATAGAATGTTTTGATGACAAATAACACAGGCCTATGACGGTTTTCCCCTTAAAAACTAATTAGCAATTGTGGTAGGTACAATACATATTTAGGTACCTAAATATGTTAAGTACTAATACACCAAAAAAAAAAAAAAATTACAAAAAACCTAACACTTAAATTTTCTGAGAAAAAAACCGTTTGGAATTCATTTAAAGAGAAGTAAAACATTTTTTATGAAACAGAAAAGGGCCAAATTATGAAAATATAGTGAATAATAAGTATGCTCTGCTATTTCCATAAACAGGATATGAGCAATATGGGTTAGTATAGTGTTACATTTTCTACATTCTCATTCTGAGAATCTTAGTGCTGTAAATGAAGAACAAGGTGAGAGCTTTTAATATTATAGAGAACAGATACCAGGAAGGATAGGTTGTAAACATGATGGCAGAGTACTGAGAGAAAGCATAATTATTATTAATTATTGGTTTATTGGTTTCCTTAAGTAAAACTAAAATTTTAAACTCATTAATTTTTGTTTTTCATGAAATTTGTTAAAAAATTTTAAAATATGCAAGTCATCAATAAAAATAAATCTCGATATGCTAGAAAAAAAAAAAAAAAAAACAAAGGAAGGGGAATAAAAATTAAATTTCGTAGTCCTGTGGAATCAATAAAATTAATTAAGAGCACAATACCCGGCTGGGTCCGACGGTTGTGCATCCTGTTCCATTTATATTTAGAGAGTTGAAGAAGGTTAAAAGAATTGACACTGATTTTCAAACAGGAAAAATATGTGTGTTTGGAATGTTTACCAAAACAGTTACTACAGGTAGGTGACCAATATAATCGACTTTAGTTCTACTTGTATGAATCCCAAACACTCTAGTCAAATAAAAAGGAAATAGAACTTTTGTGTGAGTCTATAATTAATTGTCTATATAAACTGGTTGTTATTAAAGTGCGATATTATTAGATCACCCCTCGCTTTTTCGCTTGATACTTTGTTTATTTTTTACCAATACATAGAAAGTAAGCTGTCGTCGAAGGGAGCTCATTTCTTGATCTCAAGTCACAGTGATCGGTCACACGTCCTTTTTATTCTCATTCTAATATCTGTATTTCATAACATGATAAGCAGGCAAAGTCCTGAAATGCAAAATTCCGTATTTCGCAAAAAAAATACTTATATTTTGTGAACTAAATGTACCTAACTTCATATTTCTGATTTGAAAATATAGATGGTCCTTTTATTCGGATCTAGAATAATAATAATCTAATGAATTTTTTATTTAAGATAGTTTACATTTGAATAGAAAAAAAAAAATTTTTCTATATTTGGAATAAAATTTTTACAAATCTTTACATTTTATTCGTTAGTATTGATATCGGGTCTCAATATTTGATCAATCGAATGTTGTAGTGGCCGCTGATGTTCCAACTGAACTTCTTGTGGTTCTGCCATGGCGGTATGTTCTTCCATAATTTCCGCAATCGATGATTGAGGGGACACCTCCTGTAAGATTTCTATTTTTAGGTTCAATGGTTCTTCATTAGTCGTTTGTGGTTCTGTCAAGATGGGATGCCCTTCCAAAAAATGCGAAATGCCTTCGGCGGGCTGTCTTTCCGAAATATGCGGAATCGAAAATTGAGGGGGCATCGGCTGTACCATTGGCCATTGTTGATATGAAGGCATTGCAAATCGCATCTGTGCTGTATTACCTGCAATATCTACTTCTGTAATCATCATATTGTCATCCTCGGTGGGCTGTCTTTCCGAAATATGCGGAATCGAAAATTGAAGGGGCATATGCTGTACCATTGGCCATTGTTGATATGAAGGCATTGCGAATCGCATCTGTGCTGTATTACCTGCAATATCTGCTTCTGTAATCATCATATTGGCATCCTCGGTGGGCCGTCCTGCCAAATTTTGTGCAATCGCAAATTGAAGGAGCCTCTGCTGTACCATTTGCTGCTGATGATTCATTGGGGCTTCACTAGCCATCATCATGTTCAAATCCATGTTGATTTGATGTTGTAAATATTCTAAAGCCACAAATTCCTGCTCTTCTTGGTCCAAACTTTGCGTCAAATGTTCCATTTGTGTCTCCAAAACATTTCGTCGATGTTGATTGAAATTTCTTAAATAACTTAGCTGTTGCATTTGTATTACTCCAGGCATTTGTGGTTCTAAAGTCACATTGAAATCCATAGAAGATTGTACATTTGAAGGCACATGCTGGACTCCTGGTAATAAGACCTGTGATGATCCTTGTGCAAAATTAACACTTCTGAATGACTGATCTTCCAGTATATGTGATGGAAAATATTGCAGAGGAAGTTGCAGTTCCTCTCGATCTTCCATTTCCTCGTCTTCTTCTGTCATTGATAATTCACTATCATCACCTTCATACAATGGTTTTTTATTTGGCGGAATTCGTAGATGTGGCTTTACAAACGCTATTTGTTTCGTCGATCGGTTTGAAGTGGTTGGTTTCTCCTCTGATAAGTCAATTTCTTCCATTGTCAGATTGAATCTGGCGTAATTGTAGATTGGTTTTGTTATACTCGAATATACTTTTAGGTATTACAATCCTCTAGCTATGCCAATATATCTATGCACTAAACAAATAAAACTATGGCTATTTATACCAAATTCAACAGCCAGAGGATTTACTAATTAAAAATTCATTATATCTCTTTTTTTTTTAAGGGTGGACGATAGTTAGGAAAAAATGATTAAAGAGCATCATGATTTAATGACGCTTGTACATATAGATTGTTATATATTGTATATTGCATTCCATTGCTGGCATTCGATCAGTGAAGACGTGTTTCTTTCTTCCGCTCCTAAGCTCAGCATCGAAAAAAAAAAAAAACATTTGTTTTTTTCATACTTATTTCTAATGATTGGAATTTCTTGTTGTTTTAATTTTTAGTTCCCTTTTCTATGCAAATCATTGCATTAGTAAAGTAAAATTTAAAACATAGAAAGAAATCAATAGGAACCTATAACAAAATCGTTAAGATGAGCTTTGCTCATCAAAAAAAACAGTTCAACAACAAAGACGACAAGAAATGCATATTTCTCGTTTGTCTCTTCCTGTCCCAAAAACAAAAATTGTTTTTTTTTTTTTTTTGTGTTCTTTATTATTTATTATTAATTCTAAAATACAATATTAAAGCTGAAGCAACAAAGGCCTTGAGCTAACTTTATTATTTATTGCATCACTTTGCATACAACACAAAGCCTAACAATAATTAAGAAATCTTAAAAACTAATGATGTATAGTGGTGAGCTAAAGAAACTTTCCAGTGTTGCGTGGTCCTCCCAGGTTTATGGGGCAGGAAAGTCATTCCGACGAAGGCGCGTGCGACAACTCATATAAGATAGTGATCGAGAAGGTAGGGTACAATACGATTTCGTGTGCCCAAATTCCTGACAGTTTGTACACTGCACAGGGTCTTTGCGCTTGTGAGGTTCCTCTACAGTGATTCTGCGGTGAAGCAAGTATTGTAAATTGTATATTGGGTGAATGTTGTTTCTTTTCTCTGGTTTATTCACATGAGAGAGCTCGACCTTGAACATTGGCTGGGGGATTTTGCTTCTGTTCAAAATATTGATCACAACCCTAGTTGGGAACCCTTTTTCTTCAGCTTCTATTCCTTTTATAACCACTATCAGCCCTTTACTACTCTTAAGTTGGTACGTATAGTAGTTTTTGTTGGCATCACTGAGGAATTTCGAAACTATCTTGTAATTGTTCTCAGTGTAGATTTGCAGTTTAGTTTCATGTACTTTGCTTTTGGTTAGCAGAACAATGTGAAAATTGTTGTTGCCGATAAGTTGCGCTACCTGTGATACTTAGATTGTTTGAAAACAAAAACAAAAATGAATCCTCATTTTTAACCACCAAGTCGCCTGAGCGCAGGGCATGTTCTTGTTCTCCTGCTCTTTGCTCTGACAGCGCGAACTCCAGGTGCTCCTTACCATGGAGCACCCAGTGCCCTTTCCCACAACCGCCCCTTTACTCTACCCAAGCTGCAACTGTATCAGCAACTACAACAACTACTCATACCCACAACAACAACAATGATTTGATCGCCTCTTTGCTAGACTCTACGACAGTTATGCCTACACCAACAATTAACACAGAAGTACAAAACTCAAATAATAAAACTGGATCTGAACAATTAGCTTCAAATAAAAGAAATAGAAAAACGCAATCACCAGCCATACCGACTGAACAATTACCAAACATTAACAAAAAGCCCAAAACAAACAAAGCGTCACCTACCATATCTTCAAAAACTAATAAAACTAAACAAAAAAAAAAAGCAGACCACACTTAACTACTGGCTTGGCAAGCCATCTTCCAATTATTTTGGCATCTTAGATATCGACGATGACAATTTAGAAGAAGCGAAGAATACTCTGGACAATGGTTCCAAGCGACCTCCAAAAGCTAATAAGCCACCACCTATTTATGTGCAGGGGTAGAAAAAATCACCATTCTTAATAATGCTCTGTATGAAATTGTAGATCATAACTACGTACTTAAAACATTGCCCAATGATGAAGTTCGTATCCATCCGGCAGAGCCCCTACATTATAAAAAAATCATTGAATTGCTAAAAACCAAAGAAACGAAATATTACACTTTCAAGCCCAAAGATGAACGAGGTTTTAAAGTTATGTTGAGACACCTTCATCAATCAACAGACACCGACGACATAAAACGCGAACTGAAGATATTAGGCCACGAAGTTATAAATATACATAATATCCTACAAAGAACAACCAATAAACCACTCCCTTTGTTCTCAATTGAACTTAAAAGTAGCTCAACCAATAAAAATATTTATAATATTACGATATTACTACATACCAAAATTAAATTTGAGGCCCCCCACAACAAGTGGATGATAGTGCAATGCACCAACTGCCAAAAATACGGGCACACCCGAAACTATTGTACCAGGGATCCAGTATGCGTCAAATGTGCTGGTAAGCACAAAACAAACGACAATGAATGAATGAACAATTTGTAAATTATACAAAAACATTATCGCCGACATCTGACACTAACTACTCATTATGGAATGCTGCTAAGCACTTCACAAATCGCACCTTCCACCAGCCGCCACTTTTAAAATCGGATGGGACTTGGGCTAGAATTCGAAAATGTTCGATATTGTCCAATGCCTTTTCCCCTCTTATTGTTAAAAATGTACTTAGTGTTTTCTTTTATATTTAAGATATAAGATATAGGAAAACAATAGTACATATCCAATCGGGAACAACAACAAAAACAAAAAAAAAAAAATTCTTTACGGATTTTTTTATTTTAGAAGCAACAAAACAAATAAGGCGTTATTACGATGTTTGAACCCGGAATTGCCGGAATAAATATTAATCAAACCTCTTTAGGATCGCCTTTATTTTAGATACTTTTGTGAGAGTGTACTGTAGATGTAAAAAGTATTATAAGGCTATGTCGAACCGACTGTCTATCATATATCTCTTTTTAATACTTAATCTAGACATTAAAATTTACGGCTTAAACAATGGTCCAAAAAACAAAAAAGTTTTTCTAATAAGAACATGAATTTTAATGGTGGGTTTGCATGGGAGGTACCCTACCTAATGGTCGGACCCTACTAAAACTTCGACTCCACAAGTTTCTAATCTATATACCCCAATCAAGCAAAATTCAAGATTGTGGGATTACTGGATCGTATAGCTTCCATATTTACTGCCCTTTTAAGTTTTGAAAATATTTTAGGTATAGTATTTATTACTGATACCCGGATACAACTACATATTCTGCGAAAATTTCAATTCTCTAGGTATTATGGTTCATGAGATGTGATCCGTGGACGGAAGGACAGATGGACGGTACCCTTTGGGTCCGGAACCCAAAAAATACATATATACAATACTTTATATTCATTTTGTGAAAATTATTCAATAATTCTATGTGACATTCATAACTGAAATATATACACACTTGCAGGCGTATCTAAATGTAACTAATACAAGTAAATGAGAAATAAAAATAATCACTCAGTAGTAGCTCATTAGTATTGTCATTCCATCAGTCACTCAGTCGATTAGTCATTCACTCATTGTTTTCATTTACACAATACATAGTGTATTATCATTGTACAAACACCAATGCATTGTATGGAATCAATAAAGAGGCAAAAGCAGGACGAAGGCAAATACTCGTGCAAATGTATAAAAGACACAGATACATTTGTATCTATGTATATCTTACCGTGTTGTTTCTTTGTTTTTTTTTCTGCATTTGTTATTTCGGTGCTTTTATTGAATTTTTTCAGCTTTTTCTCTTTCCTTTTTTTTGTTTTGTCTGTGTAATTTCCTTTCATTTTCATTGCTCATTAATTTGTTGCCGCGTGCGTGTCCTGTTAGTCGCAATCGCAGGAAAAACACAAAAACTTGTGAGAACCGTTTTCTAAGTGAAATTTAATAATAGAAAATTTTTATTTTTTATAAATAAATTACTTAACAAAATTTGTGAATTTTTTGGGTGACAAAACCAACAAAAAAAAAAAAAAAAAAAAAAATGCAACAAGTGACAAAATCAGCACAAATTATTTAGAAAAAGAAAAGCTCTTATTGTAATTAAAGAAAAATGAAACAAAAATATCTTTATCTCACACAATCAATTTAAATTTTTTGTTGTTTTTAGTTAATAGAAAATATATTCATGACAAATTTGATAGAATCATTTCGTTGCAAAAAATCCGAAATGTTCAAATATTTTTCTCAAAAATGTGACCGAGAACTCTTAATTCTGAAAAGCTCACTGACAGTTGACTTTTTGCGGTGAACGCGTGAGAATCGACAGCGTAAATCCGTGTAGCAAAATTTATATACCTATATATCTATATATATATATATATATCAGTACAAAAGAAAAATAAAACACATATATTTATGTACATATCTCTAGGTTTTTAATTTTTTTGTAAGACTTATGATGAGTATTAAATTGAAAATATAGAATATGTTGATTTGTGTATCTTGGAAGGCATACAAAGCCAATTAAATTGGCAAATAATTGATAATTGTGAAAAAATATACTTAAAAATTGATTAGTTATGATTTTTATTAAAAAAAAAATTTGTGAAATCAAGTATAACAAATTTTTTAAAATCACAAAATTACAAAATTTCCCCCATAAAAACGTCCTTTATATTATGAGACTTATAGGTTGTGATCTGATACAAATTAAGTGACTTTAATACAGACTTATATATATGTATGTATCTTGAATCCCTGACTTGGGTAAAATTTATTTTAAAAAAGTAAAAAAATGTTCCATGTTACTTCTTAAACAATTTTTATAAAAATACTTTATAAGTGAAGTTTTTTGAAATAATTGTAGATATTTATTATCGAATTCAAGATAATTTATTTATGTAGTGTTAGAAAAGCCATTGATTACAAAAACTGCTTTATGCAGATCAGTTTTCCAGAGAGTCCTCTAATTTGTAAATTTTCTATATAATTGTTTGCATACTGAAATGTATTTATGTTCACTTAATTCTTTCATTTTTTTGAATTGTGCTATTAAAATCTTTTAAACTGATGTGTCATGTTTTTTTTTTTACTCTTGTGACTCATAAATTGTTGTGCATACAGAAAATGGTGACATATGTTGTCGATCGAAGTGTCTGCATCACAATTCAAAAAAAAAAAAATATAAATATCTTCAGCAATGGCACAGCTTTCAATTTTATATCAATTACAGTTTAGAGATTTGAGTTAAGGCCAAATGAGATTTTGTTATATCAAATAAAAGTCAGTTAAGTTTCTCATTTAAACTTATTTTTGGTAAAAGTACACTAAATATTTACATAGCATTTAAGGCTCTGAGGATTGTTTCAAAAGCAAAGAATAATAAATATTTAAAATAATAATTTATATAAAAAAAAATATTACAAAAGGCCTTCCAAAACCAGAAAATGGTTAATTACAATAATTCACAATAAATAAACAAAAAAAGTGATTATATAGTTAAAATAAAGTGAAAAGTTAAAAATAAGAACTATAAATAAAATCACGTGGCTTTAGTAAAATAAAAAAACAAAATGCTTTTCCTTTTTCCAGCTTAAAATCAAATCAAAAAACCAAAATCTACTTATTATAATTTCAGCTCATGTATCTCTATGTATGTATCTTTGATATACTACTTACAATAATAATTGCATGAAACAAGAAAAACGAAAACAGCAATAAGAACAAGAACAACACAACAGGAAAACATAAATGAATGAAAATCACTTAATTACACCAACCTCATCATCATCATCATCATCATCAGGAATACCATAAATCAATATGTGAAAACACTTTCTTAGAGCAACTCATTATTTCTTTATTTCTATTCTCTCACTCAAATTCATCTCTTTTATCCATTTGCTTAATATTTAATTAATCATGTGTTGGTCTACCTACGCCTTTGTCGTCATCATTGTCATTGTCATCATGTAAAAATGTTACAAATTCAAGATGCGAACATACTACACACTACACACAGAAACAAACTAAGAATTACATTTTCATCACACACACACACGCGCCAAGGTCAAGGGCTTTTCTAGTTTTTCCTAGCTGTACTTTCTCATCACATACTCAATTTTTCACTTCTTCATTTACTCAAAGTAGACATAGAACTCATTTGTATCTTTTACTCGTACATTGATTTACTACTTGTTTACACATGACATGTGTAAGTTGCACGTGTATCTGAGATACTTTTCAACTTGATTCAGTGTGGCGCAGTTTGTAGTTGCTTACTCAATAAAAAAAAGCAGAGAATAAGATGTAGTATGTATAAAATATACCTTTGAAGAGAAACAAGAAAAAGGAAACGCACAAAGAGAAATGAAGTGACGCGAAAGGAAAGGAAAGATTCGTTAAATATTTAATTTATTCGTTTCGCGCGCGCTTTTCGTTCTTTCTTTCCTTGATATTTTCTTTTTTATTTTCCTAACTGATTGCGTGCTCATTCATTCTATGATTTCTTTCACGAAATCCCTCCCAATTTCTTTCATTCGCACTTAATAAGAAATAAACTAAACTGAAATTTATTTATTTTTGTATCTGCCTCTCTTTTACTATTTATTATTCGATGTCATTTATTTTTGGCTCACCAAAAGCAATATTTTATTTTCATTGCAAATTTTTGTTTATTTTTATGGCAATCAAATTTGTACATTTTGTTGATTTTCCCTCAAATTGTTCTTTGTATTTTGTTGTAGGTGCACGTGAGTGGCCGCCTCTCATAATTTTAGTACAATAGTTTAATCGTTTTAAAAATGAAGGCTTTTTTTATCATAGATTTCTTCTTACATGTAAAATTTATGGGAATTTGTGTATAAAGAAAAAAAAAAAAATTAATACCAATTGAAATAAATTTAATTTAATTATAACCCCAATTCGGTAAAAAATTTTCGTTTCTAATATAATTTCATTTGTTATCTTTATATATTGTATAACATTCGAGTGTACGATTGTGACTCTTAATCTCCTAAACGGCTAGACCAATTTTGATAAAATTTTTTTGGTTTTACTTATGGGGTCTCTAAGATGGACTCGGTAGGTGTCGCTGTTGTTGAGATATAGGCACTTTTAGTCAAATTTTTGTAGCGCACACTATACTAAGCCGATTCCAATAAATTTTTTTTTTTTGTAAATGACCAATGAATGCTAATGAAAAGAGTTGCATACTTATTTTTTTCAGTTTTTAACTTTTAATGCAATATTTTTAAGTATTAAGTTTTTTGAAAACCACTGCAAGACCAAGCGTACAATTTTTTGTACGTTTTTTCGTTTTTAATGCTTCGTTGTTGTTATTGTTGTTTTTTCCTCTCTGAGTATGCACTTTTTGCGCTCTTCGTTTCTGTATTTTATGTTCATTTAAAGTGGGACAAGAAAGAGACATTGTGTTTCGTTGCTTGTGATGTGCTTTGTTTGTGTTTCGTGTCTGAGGCTATTGAACAACTTTAGTTTGTTGATAAGGGAAGTGGTAGGGTCGCGGGGTAGTCATGTACCAGAAACCAAAATGTGTTCTGCCGATTTTGTTCTCTTCTTTTTTCAAGTATTTAAGTATTACAAACATATTTCGAATACCACGCGTACGAAGTGCCGGGCACAGCTTATTTGTTATAAATCTCTTAATCAAGCTAACAAGATCCATATGTGCATTTGTTATTATGCAAAATTTACCTTCATTTATTGTCATAATAAATTGCATTGCATCAACATAACAATATATTATTATTAATAATTTTTGTAAAGTCACGATTAGAAAGCAGAAATGTTTATTAGCTTATACGCTTCTCTGTATAATAACAGTGCACTGCCTCACTCTCTCTCTTGCTCCGCTCTCAGTGAACATTATAAGACAGAAAGAAAAGAACAAATAGTGCAATACTCTTGTGCGTATTCAGTTAAGAATAAATGAGAGGGGATTAGAAACTTATAGTATCTGAATTCCAGTTCAATAGTACAATCAGTGGGATTTATATGAAGCGGGCTGAAACAACTAAACAAACAGGCGAATTTTCAGTAAAATTAATTAAGTCTTTTCTTCAATTGTCTATTCATTGTCTTTTGTCTTACAAAGGATCATTTCAAAACATTACATTTCAAATAGTCAACCATTAAAATGCTAGCAATATAATTAGGAAAGAGAAGATACTGTAATTAAAAACGAATATACATATGTTACAGTTCACAGACATGTTGCATTTATAAAGACTCATTAAATTCACATTTGCGCAAAACTTATATGTGATTTAATTTTTCATAAGATTTGAGATTTATTTTATACATAACAGTAAATATTATTTCATTTTGAATTCTTTTAAATTTGAATCATTTTTTTTTTTGATATTTAAACACAATTTGTTATAGGAAAAAGTATAAAAGAAAATGTTGTATAAAATTTTCATTTCGACAAAATGGACATTGATTTAATATTCTACCAAAAAGTAGAATAATATTATTTTTTTTTTTTGTATTCACACTGATAGACACAAGCAGAATTGGCCAAAAGCGATAAAATCTGGTTAAAACCGCATTAGGTTGGCTTCACATTCCGTTTTATATTGACATTGACCACGCACACTTTCGACCATATTCACCTTCTCTCTCTCTCTCTCTCTCTCTCTCTTTGTATTTTACTCTCTTTCTATTGCCTATAACCTCAACTTTGATGGCAACGCAGATTAATATAGTAGTCACTAGTACTAAAATTTAAATTACGCCAAAAGCAAAAATTAGAGGATTTCATGAAACTCATGCACTCATGCAAGCATAAAAACTTTCTGTGTCAGATGGTTGAGACAGACAATCTGACACATAGATAGACCACCGTCAGACACACAGATAGTTAGACCAATAAAAATCAAAACTTTTGCTAAAACAAACTTTGACTTCAAAAGCAAAAAGCATCAGATAAAAAATTGTACTAAAAGAAAAATCAATTTGGCTATGAATGTTTGTTGGTGTTTGGTTTAAGAACTTAAAGTTTTGACCAACTTTAGTTTACACTAGCTGTAAATTTGACGATTCTCTTCCTCAGTGACAAAGATATCAACACAAAAAGCAAAGAAAAACGGTTAAATAAAAATTGCCAAAAGAATTAATGCAAAAACAAAAGTTTACGATACTCTTGCCTTTTGTGGGTTTTTTGTGGGAAACGGAAACGGAAATGATTCATTTCCGCTCGAGCTGTTAGAAATTGCTCAATTTAACTCAACCGAACTGAACTCAACTCAACTCAACTCATTGTTAGGCACTTAGTTAAACTTAGGCATCGCAGCAATGCGACGTCGTTGACCAACGAAAAGGATATTTATTTGCTCTAGAACAGCGGGTTTTAAACTTTTGTATTCCGCGGACTGAACTTTGAATTTCTGACCTACGAATGTGAGGAAAAATGTATGTCTTACTAAAAAAAAAAAAAATAAAAAATAATGAATATTGGTAACATGCTGAATAAGTTGGCGTTGCGCGGATCATAGTTTAAGAACTGCTGCTCCAGAAAGTTGCATGTTAATGGAAACTCCTTTCGCCTTGCCTTGTGCACTCGCAATTGTTGCTTCATAAGTTGCGAAACTACATGTTTATGGTTATAATATTCTACAATACCAACTACAACAATGAGTGAAGTCACTTTGTTTAAAGTATGAGAGTATGAGGTTGTATTATACATAGGTATGTTGAACACCATGAATGTTTTCGTCTAACTTGCTTTGGTGGCAGGAAATTTCATGTTAATTGCTCTCTTGCAGCCATTAAAAACAGTTTGCTATTTGCCAATAAATGTTTCTAGCTCTCAATTGTTTAATGGCTTATTTATCTAAAGATAATCACCTTTTTTATGTACCTTAACAATTAGTTAATAAGTCTTGGCATTTGAAGTTGAAAATAATAATCGCAATAATGATATTTAAAAAAAAATTAGCAGAGTTAGACTTTGCACAGGATAAATAAGGCATTTATGTACAGATTTTATTCATGGAATAAATTCTTGTTAATCGAAGTAACAACATAGTGTCAAGTCTCGTCTCTGATGGTAAAGGGTGTTTTTTAAGCCCAGTTGCGTGAAGACTATATGATCTTCGGCATAGTCAAATATAACGTTGTTTCTTGTTTACTTATTAAAATTAATTATAATACATTTAAAAAAAAAAAAAATAATACTATAACTAAAAATAATTTAGAATAGAATGAATGGAATGATGAAAAAATCCCAAACACTCTTTAGTTCCCTCAAATAGGATCAACAAAGCCACTCTAGTTAGAAATAGGATAGAAGTGATAATAAAAATAAAAAAAAAAAAAAATAAAAAACAGATGCAACTTCATTTACTGAAAACAAATCATTATTATAAATAGTAGTGAAAATTAATATTGGGAATATTATTCTAAGTATTCGTGCAGCACTCTCTCCAATTTTTAAAATATTTCCTTCCCCAATGGACATGAACTACGTGGAATTGGACTCCCTTCCTTTATTACATTTTGTGTATTTACACAAATTTAATTTATGCGCATTTTGTTATTTGTAATAGCAACAAGTGAAAGTGTTCTATGATACAAACGAGATTTATGTTCACCTTTGTGAAGGGATTAAAGAAAGCATTAATTTTGTTTACAAAGAAATACAATTTATGGAAAATTTATAAATAGAAAACACAGAGTAAAGGGACTTAATAGAGAGATAGATAAACAACTTGGTATTCCGCTATCCAAGGAAGTGATAAAGCTTTTTTATATTCATCAAAACATTCACTATCTAAATACTATTTATATTATATTTTAATAACTTCTCTAGTTTGTTTTGTAAAAATACTCATTTACACATTTATCGCTAGATAACATTTTTGTAATTTTTCTTACGACTTTTATTACTTTTCATTTTATATTCATTTAAATGAATTTTTTTTTCTTTCATAACTTCTTATCATTTTGAAATAATACTAAAACCCAAATAAGCATAAAATACTTATTATTAATAAATGAGCAAACACAAAAAACTCATAACATAACATACATTTTGGAATGATAAACATAAAAGCGAAATTTTCAGAAATAAAAACCAAAATAAACTGTCAACGAAACGACAAAATGATCATAACCAAAAAATAAACTCAATAATTAAACATAAGTATCAACATAAAATAATACTATATTAAATTAAGCAAATGTGCAAACAGAAAAATGATATTAAACAAAGCAACTACATACAATAAATGAAATCCAAACAAAGAAAGCAAATAGCAATGAAAATCATAAAAGAATCACTCATACAAATCACATTTTAATGTACAAAAACAATACAAAATAAACAAATAAACAAAGAAAATCCAGAATTTATATAAACAAAAAAGGATTATACTATAATATCATCATACAACAGATACGACGCCATTTGCCACATACACAGATACACACATACATACATGCATATAAGTATATCCACATCCACCTGAGATACACTTTTGTAGATACAATACGAATGACGACGAGCGACGGAAGAGGCGGGTGAACTCTATTGAAGTTAACGTTGCCACGACACAGCACTTCATCGTCCAACTTACTTACAACAATCATTGACAACTACAATCAACAACAGTACAGTACAGAACAGAATAGCATCATACAAGTAACCTAACATTATCTGCCACCACCAACCAATTGACAAACCACTTACAAGCCATCAAGTCACCAAGTTGCCGGAAGTAGCCTTTGTCGTTGTCCTTGTCGTCGTCGTCGTCGTCGTCGTCATCTATCTTCACCAACACCACTACCACCACCAACACCATTAACTGACTGACAACAATCAACATGAATTTAATGTTTCGTAAGAACTTCCGCGAGGGCGCCAGCAAATCTGGTGGCGGTGTAGGTAAACTCCAAACTAAAACAACTCGTACGAAACGTTCTCGAGACACGGGACTAGTCCAGCAACCGGAGGAGATACATTACCGTACACATTTGTTCTTCTCACCCAATCGTCCTGGCTATGAAGTGGGCGAAGGTAAAAAGCCATATATGTTTTTTATTATATTTTTCTATATTTTTACTCGATTCCTTGCCTTGCTTGGGTTTTCACCCTTTTACCCATTTACATTAAACTCACCCATCCACCCAGTATTGACTCAACTCAGCGCATTCGATTAATTCGAACATTTTTCATTGGTATCAATTTTTGTTTGCTCAAAATCGACACACAGACTGACGATTTGATGGAATTCATTAGGCAAAACCATTTTTAGAGACATGATTCATATTTATTTACATTTATTTATTTTCCTTGCAGCGAGTATCATGCATCGACCGATTCATACTTATTGCAGATACGATTGTATTACTCAGATATAACACTTTTACTAAACTGCATAGAGAAATAATATATTGTATACTCGTATATAGTACAGGTAATTGAAAATGCAAATAGTGATGGAAACTTTTTCTACGATTTGATTGAATTCAATTTTTATTGTAAATATGATGTATGGATACCATTAGAGTGTTTCTATTTGAATTGATAAAAGAAATTCAAATGTGTTTTAGTTTCTAAAACTGTCGACGAAAGACATAAGTTGAAGTATTTCAATGTTTCATGACACTGAGAGTATCTTTAAGACAAGAAAAATATGCATCAAATATTACACCGCCAACATCATGTCTGTTGGTTGCATATACATCATTCCAAGTTTTATTTTCAATGGTGATTTTAAATATATTGTCAGTTTTTAGGGTTCCGAACCCAAAGAGTACCAAAGGGAACCATATTGCACAGACTTCCTTGTCCGTCCGTTTGTGCTCGGGTCATATCTCATAAACCGTAATAGCTAGAGAGTTGAAATTTTCACAGCATATGTAGTTCTATCCAGGCACTAGCAACAAATACTATAACTAAAATATTTTCAAAAACTTAAAGGGGTCCCCATACAAGAAACCTTTTGGTTTGTATGGCAGCTATACGATACAGTAATCTTACGATCTTGAAATTTTGGTATTTGGTTGCAACACTCCAAAAACCTATACTGTAGAAATTTCAATTTGATCGGACTACTAGGATGGGTACCTCCCATACAAACTCCCATTAAAATTCAGGTTCTTATTAGAAAAACTTTTGTGTTTTCTGTTCTATCGAACTGAAATTTAGACACTATAACAACAACAAAAACTATAAAGTCTTGAATTTTCTTTTAAATCATTTTCTAGTGTTTTTTGAATTACGAAGTGCTGCACTGAAAACTCCAGCAATATTTGGCCAGTATCTGCGAATTCCAGTAACCGTGGAATCATTCCTCCATTGTTCGAATATTTGAGTGGGGTTGTGCATCCTGTTCTTCATTCATGTCCCCCGAAAAATTATCTTAATGCTCTTGTTGTATCTAAATTGCTGGAAGTGAGATAACATTTCATCAAGCGCTTAACCTGATACGCGCTTAACCTGATACCCACTCTTTCTATTACCTAAGCAATTTTAAAGAAAACCGAAACACACAAATCTCGTGCGTTCTTATCAATTGCTGACATTGAAATGCGGAAATGAAGGTGGTTCACCAATCTGTGATTGTGGGCTGTCAAATATGCCTTTTTTGAGATTTTTTTTTACTGAGGTTCAATATGAAAAAACTAAAGATGCTGTAATAAAACTGAGGGTAGATTCGAAATCAGTGATCTAAAATTTGTAAACAACTATTAAAATTGTATTATTTATGCAAAAAAAAAAGGTTGATTTTGTTGTACAATGTTATTTATCTTCAACACAATAAAACCATCAGCAAAAGTTAACAAAATCGACAATTTTTTGTCTAAAAAGTAAATAATGGTAGTGGGATAAAATTAAAATTAAAATATTGAGGAGCACTTTTCACATGTTTTGTGAAGCATATTTTTCAGTTTTAGGAGTTACCTTTTCCAATAATCTTAAAATTTCAGCTTGATAGCTCAATAACTAAAGAATCATAGACATGAGAAATGAGATTTATATATTAAAAGTAGCTCAAATGATTCGGTTTAACAAAATAAGGAGGAGCATTTTTCACAACTTCAGGTTGCTATGGAAGTTTCGTCTTCGAATATTGAGGAAAATTTACCTTGATACCTGAAGAACTAAGCAAGCAAGCAAGATATATTTAATCGATTATGGAGTTTGTATATACATAAGTTCCTGGGTGAAGTAACTCTTCCAGTAATCAAGATATTTCAGCTTGTTAAGTGAGCTAAGATTTTTATTACCAATCAGTTAAATAATACAAATAGGTACCAACTACATGTCATAAATTATTTGTATATTTCTAATGAATAAAGTTTCAATTGAAGCTGTCAATTATCAACTTACACGTACAATATTCAATCGATTCAAAGCATTCTTTCAGTTCTAAACATATACGAGTACAATACTTTTATAAAATAACTTTAAATACCCTTAACTATAGATACATATATATATATATATATATATATATATATATATTTATTTAGTATACCATACATATTCATTTCTCAGTATTGTCACTCTGTAACCATAACTATAAATTTCTATCTATAAAAAATATTCATTTTGCTCTTTTTTCTCTCTCTCTCTCACTCTCTCTCTCTCTCTCTCTCTCTCTCTTTTTGTATCCAATTGTCTTTATCCGTGCTTTAATGCTTTCCTTTTTCCGTATCCATTACTATTACGACACTTTCTCTTCTGTATGCTCTTGCTAATCATTTGATTTCCAGTTGGCTTACCATAACAACATACAAAGTATTATAAATTTTGGACAAGAATTGTAAGTTATTGCTTTGTTTGGAGATGCTCTAGCGATGTCCTCCATTAAAGCGTTGCTCACTTAGTGCGCCCGTGTTATTTAAAATACACACGTAGTAAAGTTCAAAATTATATGCTAAAGCAATTGTAAATGTATTTGCGTGTATGGATGACATATTATGCGCGTGTTTGTGTCAGTATGTGTGTGAGTTTGACAATAAATAACAAAGATATTATGTACTTAAAATGCCGCAACTAAACCGTGAATGATGAATATGTCTAGTTTTCTGTAAAAGAAAAAGTATGTATTGTATAATAAAAACACTTAAGTTTTTGTTTGCCTCATTGAAAACCACAACAACCAATCAAAGTAAAATGCTGAGCAATTAAACAAATACTCATTCCAAAAACACACCCTCAATCATGTCCAACCCTTGCAAGCGTCCTATATCTTTTATGAGCGTTCGATGACAAGTAACGCGAGTCTATTGACCATATATCTTTAGTTTTTAACGCGTTCTTACTCTATGTATGTAAATCTATTGTATCTAAAGCGTCCGCAACAATTCCAATCATCAATTTGCAGAACGATGTAGCGCTCTATCGGGTGTACCAAGTACCCAGTTAACGAGTACCGCCTCATCCCTTACACTGCCATCTATGCCCTATGAAGTGGAAGCCCCGCAGCCGCTAGTCGATCGACGGCCTTCTGTATCACTCCTGAGGTGGAGCAACAATAATAATAATAATAATAATAATACAAATTATAATGAGTTTACAACGTCCAACAACAACAACAACAACACGTATGTCTCAACAACACAAGTGCCACCACAACCACAACCCGCCAATCTAAATTTATATCCAAATTTGAATACAAAACTGAAAACCAATACATCATCGACCGTCAGGCAAGGTTTGAGTTGCAAATTCTCTATCTCTCACAAGAACACAACACAACAATTAATCCGATCGATTAATCCTATGTTCCGATCTTATCTGATCTGATTCGATCCGATCCGATCCGATCTAATTTGATCCGACCAGATCCGATCTGATCCGTTCATTTGTTTCGATTTGATTCAATTGTTTCTTCGTTTTGTAAACTACTGATCTACTACTTCGTTGTTGTTTCTATTATTTTTTTTTTTGTGTGTGTAAATGGCTAAAAAAAAAAACTAATTGTAATCCTTCCTTATGCACATGATCCTATTTGTATCCTTTATTCCGAATTTCCTGTTTCCTCACTAAGCACTCAACTGAACATTTTAAATAATCTCTCAATTAACTTACAACAACTTCTCGCTCACGTTATATGTATTGTAATATCGTTTTCATGTTGTATTGTATCTAAATACTTAAAATTGTATCTAACAAAAGTTTGCCTTGTTGTTGTTGTTGCTGTTTTGTAGTGAAATATTTAAGTTTATTTTTGATTTCAAATTTTTACCAAATTTTATTATTGTCGTTCTTTGTTGAAGTTGAATTTTGATTTGATTTGTGTTGAAATTGAGAAGAAGAAGAAAAAAACACAGAAAATAAAAATACTGAAAGCTAGACATATTTATTATAGTACTACTTACTTACTTACTATACTCATATCTATAAAGCTTTAAAGCTTTCGCTAAAGATCATATATTTACATACTAGTTGCACTGAGAGCTTCTTAGTAAGAGCACTGAAGCTTTATTTGGTTTGTCAAAAGCTTCACAACAAACAGCTTTCAGTATTTCTAAATTTAACTACTAAATTTACTAATTAGTAATTTTTTAAAATTTAATCGAAGCTTATTTATTTTTTAACTACTTCTTTATTTTTAATTTTTTCTTGATTTCTTTGTTTTTCTTTATGTTCTACGTGCTACATTAGTCTACTTAAAGCTCTAAGGCAAACTTCAAGCGTAAATAAAAAAAAAAAAAAACAAAAACAGAATACAAGGTTACCGAAGTAGTAAAAAATGCTTTTAATATTGATAAATTTTCATTGTTGTCGTTTTCAATTTATTATTTTCACTTTTACTATACAATAAAAATATGAATAATTATTATAAACTAAGAACCTTTGAATTTTGGTATTTCAGTGAATTTTGGTGGTGGTGGCAATGCTGGTTCAACACGTGCCGAGCCGATCTCATTGGCAACGCTTGATCGTGACTGTTTCATCATACCAGTACACAGTGTCGATCGATTTCTACCCGCAGGCATACCGGTAATACAATTAGTTTAAATGGAAAACCCGAGATACCAACTAATTTTCTAACTTTTCTAGCTGCCCGCGCTCTCGGCTGATGGCAAAACTAACAGTCCGTTGAGCGTACTTGAGGTGTCCGATCCGAAACTTTGCATACTCGTTCATCTAATGAGTCCACTTGAGCCAATCGATCCGGTCATGGAATCACCACTATCACATCCCTTACTAAAGCAACGTGGTGTAGCCGCTGAACTATTGAATGAAGTGCAACAGGCGAATACGGCAGTGGGTGGCATGTTGCTGGCCAATATGGAAAAAAGTTGTATGTAATCAATGAAATCATCTGACTATCATAAAAAGTTTCAAATAAAATATTCATTTGATATTTTAGCTGAGTTTCCTTTTATTGCGTATTATTTGATAAATACGACACAAACGGATCCGTCGAATTTCTACACGGGCATGCGAGTTTCATCACTTTCAAAATTCGAGCCAAAAACTCTTAAGTAAGTTTCTTTGAATAAACTGAAATCAAATGATTGATTCAATATTTGAAGAGCAAATTCCTTAAGGGCCTTTTACACGGTCAGTTCAGTTTCAGTCTCAGTGGAATTGTTAATTTCCCCTACTAAAAACGTAGTCTGAGATCTGATCGGAATGCAGAAACTTTTTGTTTCAGATTAGTTCTATAATTTCGACATGCAAAAACATTTGAAATTCATTAAATAAAAAGTAATGAAAAGTTGAAAATATTAAAAAATTGCATTGAATAACATTAAATTTTAATCGATGAAAATCGTGGTAATTAAACTCAAAAGCTACTACATATGTTTTTTTTTTATTGAAAAATACAATATTTTAAAATAAAATTTAAAGAATCAAGTCATCCCTTAATTGAATAAAAATTTTTACTTTTCTGACTAACAGTTGATAAATGTACAAGTTTCTTCCTTTTGTTTCAAATACGCTCTTAATTAATAATCAGAACGAACACATTGTTTTACTGAATATTAAATACACATATGTTTTTATTGCTCAGATACACTGCCGCACATACATTAGACTTGTATAGTGAAGTGGCCGCGATATGCAGACCACCATTGGTTTTGGCGACAAATGAGGCAGGCAGCTTTAAGAAAACTCAAACACCTGCAACCGGTTACATAATCAGTGTGTTCAAGGCAAGTCGGACTCCTTTGTATCTACATATTTAACTGTATCTGTAACTCAATAAACATAGCATTTAACAAGGAAAAATGGGAAAATGGCAGAGCAGTTTGTTGCCTTTATAAAATATTAAAATTTAATTATATTCAAGTTTTAATGTTATTGTAAATTACTTTTACTGTTTTGTTTTTTTTTTTTTTTTTGTTTTTTATTTTTGGTTTTCGTATACGCATAGGTCTTTGAAGGTGATGATGGTGAACGTTTCGAAAAGAATTGGTTATACTGGACTGGCGCCAGAATGTTATATAGGTAAATTACTGGTACATATTTTAAAAACACATTTTATTGCTCTTCTTTTTGAAATATTGCAGATATTTACCACGAGCAGCTGGCTTGCGTCGCATAGCATTGCACAAAAGTACCTCACAAAAAGGAGACAAAATGTATCTTCTGGTTTGCGAATGCGCTGATTTACTTAAGGATATTTCATCTGCTGCCTTTTTAATTCCTGCACTGCGTGCGCGTCTCTGCGGCTATACTGGACTTTATAGGCCGATTCAGGCATTTTAGTGTCGCAAAACAATTGGCCAAACTTATTGAAATACAAGTACATACTATATATGGTATAAAAGACAAAATGTATATTTTTATAATAAATAAATTACCTAATGGAAATGATAACCAAATCAAATATGTAATTGTAAATAATATTTACATATGCAACAATTGCACTAGTTTTGTGATTTTTAAATTGAAAGAAAACAACAATAAAAATAATAATAACTAACTACAATACTATTTTCCAGAAACAAATACAAAATTTAAAGAATCTTTCTCTGCACAACTTAAAGCAACAAAACGTGATTCAAACTCGACTTTCATTAGAATAACATAAATATTGTAATAGTATGAACTAAGTACTCGTACACCTTACTATGTGTATACTCGTAAATATCATAAATAAATAGACGACAATACATTACAGATTACAGATTATCAAATCATATCCTCAAATCGTAGATATATCAATTAATCAAAGGATTATTAAATGAAATTCTATAAAACTCACTCAATTAATAGGACCATATCCAGCATATTTACGATACTCGTACTTGAATATACACACATACATATATACGATAAATGAACTTCCATTTTAGAATTACATTATAATTAGTTAAATTAATTATTTAAAAGAATTTTAAATTTAATACTCGAAATGCTGACTTTCTTAAAACAAAAAACAAAAAAAAAAAATTAAAAAATAAAAACAAAAACAAAACACTAGCCTCAGCAGAAACAATTTTTCAATTACAATAATTAATCGATAAATAAATGACAACAATAATTAAACCAAATTACTTAAGTCAATTTTAGCTTTTGAGATACTTACTTACTATGAGCAATAAGAAAAATATTGAAAAAGAAGAAAACAAACACTGAAATTAAGTAGTTCGCATTGAAATTGAAAAATGAAATAAAACAAATTTAATTATTAAATATCTTGAATTGCTCATGAAAATTTAGAAATTTGTAAATAAATGCAAAAACAAAAGAGGAAAATATGGCGGAAAAAATAAATAAAGGAAATCTTCTGTTTAATGTTGTCCAACAGTTTTTTGCACAATAAAATCAAAAAGTGCTGTGATAAATAACAGAAAAAAAAAAAAAAACAAAAAAATAAAAACAAATAATCGTTAAAATAAAAATAAAGAAATACACATTGTAGTAAAGCATTTTATGAACTTGAACTTCTCCAATGCAAATTATTGAAATTATTATAAATTTGTAGAGTATCAGTAAATCGATCGATTAAGTTTATTTTTTAATTTTTATTTGTGTTTATTTTTTTTTTTTTTTTAAAAGAATACGAGTATTGTAACTACAAATATCAGGCGAACAGAAAAATACTAAATATATCTACTGAGAAGCTTAGATATTTTTAAATTCTCAATTATTTGGTCCCTACAAAACGATTTTGTCAGCTACATTCATTTTCGTCAAAGATTACCCGGTAGATTGAATAACCTTTTCAAATTTCCTCTATCATATGCACTTGAGTCGTCCCTACTTTTGGGTTACATTTAAAGACTCATCTGCATATTTCTCTCAGCATCAATGTGAAAATGCCACCTGCGTTCGCAGCAAGCACATCGGATTTGAAGAAACAAAATTCAAAGTTTAGAACACTCAACAACTTTTCCTTTTTAATCAATCCCGAAATCGTTACCAATTTGCGATGCTGAAGAAATTCTGTAAACGTGAGCATAATGTTTTTTTTTTTAAATTTTAATCTGTTCATGTCATGCAACGAAGGCCATATTGAGCTGCCTATAATAAGACAAGAACATTTACTCCCACATTTTCATTAGCCCCCTTCAGGGATTCAAACATAAATGATATAGTGCACCAGAACCTTTTTAACTTATTGTTAAGTTTTAAACACAAATTCATAGTGTCATTAAATCACTACAAAAATCGGATGAATGGATCGATTTAAGTACCTGGATCCGATGATTTTCAAATGCTACCTTAACAAATAATAATAATGATTTTTATAGAAACAAAAGATCAGAAACAGAACAGATAGTATGAGCCGCTCTATATGTGTACTAGCGTTACCCGCCGTGCGTTGCTACATCCACCATGCAATAATTGAGTGTTTCTTCTAAAAAGCTTTGTTGTAAACTGTGTAATTAATAATTTAAGTGAATGAAAAATATATTTTATTCTATTATAACTTAAGAAACTTTTGTTCTTTAAAAAAAAAATAATTATTAAAACCCGTTCAGTATATTTTGCGCCAAATGAAGAAATGTTAAAAAAATTACATGAAACTATCTATTATATATCTAGGCAACAGTGCCACCTACCAGATGTAAATATAGCAATGAACGCGGCTGGTGATTCCGTGAGTACAACAAAAAAAAAAAAAATTATAATAATAATAATGGTCCAGCCGAGTCGATTGTTGCGCCGTCATACTATTTTTTGGATTAATTTATAAACTATATATAGATAAGTTTATATCAACAATTGACCAGTTAGAATACATATGTATGTATTTATAGATCTAAACTGACTCACATTCACCAAACGTGTAAATTTCAAGACCCTAGAATTATGGATCGTATACCTTCCATACAAATATTTTTTGATCTCAGTGTTTAAATGCCTATACCTTAAAAACAAGTCAAATTAATAATTAATATCTCTGAATTGTCAATCACAGGGGGGTTGGCAAAAACATTTTCTAAGGATGCGTGAGGAGTATATCAATTTCCTTACTTGTTTTAAATTAATATATACGTTAATTTAAAGCCACAGGGAACGATTTGTTTAATTTTTAACAAACCAGATCCAGATAAGTTAATATGAATGACAAAATATCTACCTCTCACAAGATTTGTTAAGAAGTTCTTGAATTACATAACCATTTTAATTTATTTCCATATGTGCGCTTGTTTAGTTAGCTTCTTTGTTCGCCTGATACTATTCTCATTTAAAAATGATAATTCAAATTTGTATTGAATTTCACTTTGCCCTCAAAAGATCAATTGAATGTTTTAAATTTTAAATATTCGATATAAATTTATTTCTAAAATTATTTTGGAACTCTCTTTCTTTAATAATTTCTTTACACACAAATATTCAAATGCAATTTTAGTTTTTATTCTTAAATGTAAATTAATAAAACAAAAAAAAAAAAAACAAAAAACTAAATGAACAAAGTTTAATTAATAAAAAAAAACTTAAGTTTATTTTACAAATTTTCATATTTGAATTAAGCTTTGCATAAAAAATATAATTGCAAAACAGCAAAACAAAAAATAAATATAAATATTTTATGAACAATAAAAATAAATTATTTAATTATTGTCTTAATTTTATCTACAAAATACAATAAACCTTTAGCAGCCAGTAAGTCATTAAAATTGAATTTTCAGGTTACTAAGATTAATCTATCACTCTTCCTTCCATTATATAAAAATTAATATCCGTTTGTTGATTTGATTGTTTGTTCCTGTCTTATGCGTGGTCATTCCGTTCATCTGATTGCAACAAAATTTTGTGTATGTGTATAGTTGGTTCCAGCCTTAAAACATAGGATACTTTTGAATCTGCTATGTGCCGCAGTTGTCGAGAAATTGGTGGATCAATTTAACCTTAACTGATGATGATCTACTACTGATCGACGAACTAAGTCAGAGCTTGCCTCATCTCTAGCATAGGCATTGCGAGTAGCCGGTGCCTATTTACGTGTTCACGACTGATAACAACGAACCTTTCCTTACGAGCTGATCAGCCCTGCAATTCTCTATACATCCTGGTATCCATGAGTCTAA